>JACVVK020000047.1:187500-202500 GCA_018292915.2 Batillaria attramentaria | reverse complement strand
GTAACGACAGTAACGACTGTAAGCATTATATCAAAGACCTTGGAATCAGATTTATGTTTCCAAGATCTTTGATTATATTACCAGTTCACTCCCCTTAATATCCGACACTGAAGTCGGACGGTTTATCCTCAGTCCCTGACAAAGAATTACTGCATTCTTGAAGCTTACTGTTTAGCTGCACTAAAAATACCCAGAGGAGACCAGCAAAACAGTTAGTATGAGTAGTTGTGGTAATGATTTGAGAACTGACACTTTTGTCCAAAATGGCTGAACTGGTAAGAGTTAAAACATATTAATTTATCTCGCCATCGAAGCAATATACACACTGCTCGATGTAACATTAACCACCCATGATGTTTAGGCTTTAGCGACATGGAATTAGTTATACGTAGTAAGAGCTCTGCTTCATATAATACTCGTACACATCTGTATCTAGCGAATTGCATACACATAACGTCAGATAGAAGGTACACATTTCGCGGACCCAAACTGCTGAAATTTGGCCCCGTTTACATCAGCTCAAAATACCGCCCTGAGGACGCTCTGAGAGCGCCCTGTCGTGTTTGCACTCCGTACCTACAGGTGGTAGTCTGAGGGCGCTCTGGCTTAGGTCGCCTTTGCATCCGCTATAGCTCATGGGTCGGTGGGAAGGTGTTTGAGGGTTTAACGCCCCTTTCTACCAGATATGGGTGACGCCAAAGACAGTGGAACGAGAATAAAACATGCCAGCACACTACAACTCATGGGTATTTCATCGTCAGCAAACCTGTCTTTTCGGTAGGACTGAGCTGACGGAGGGAGAGGTATGTTAGCCGTTACGCTGATTCTGTTTTTTCAGTGTATGTGTGATTTAGACGTAGAGGGTCTATGTAGGCACTGGTATTCCACCAATGATAAATGTGCCAGGAACTGTATGATCCAGCTGCTAGATAACTGTGACGACGAGATGATAATTATACTGTAAAAACAAGAGGAGGGTTATTCGGTTCTAGGCTTCTATTTCAGCCTAACTGACAGGACATTTGAAGGGAAAAGAATAAACCTATATCACCCTCAGACTGAATGTACTGATCTCAAACCTGTGTAAGACTTTGCAGATCAGTTCACTGTATAAACTGTCCACAATGTAAAAACCGTAAGTTTCAAACTATTGGCCATGGTCTCATAACGTGAAGAACAAACTGAGGGCGGAACTGACAGGACAAAAATGTTATCTCCCCGATGCAGCAGATGTGGAAAGCAGATGCAGTTTTAAACAAATCTGTGAGTTGGCTGAATGGTCTGTATCCCCTTTTCGGCAGAAACGCATATGTGTGGTGCATGTTGTACTGCGTGGGGTCAGTGTACCGGAAGTAATGTCCCTGGTGCTGTGAAACGGAACGAGTGCACGTAACGCCACCAAACTCATAATGTTCTTAAGAAATCTCTCTCAGCTAGTCTTGCAAAGTTTTAACCGCCTCCTTCACATGAGAAGATAATTACAGTACATTGAATCAAGTATAGGGTTGAACTGTGAAATGACGGTTTTCTAGGGGTACAGGGCCTTTGTGAACTTCCATCCTGCGTGCTTCAGTTACTGTGTACTATCAATCATCGTTTGGGATAGAGAGAAGATTGTAGGGTGGATGGTCCAAGAATTGGAGATCCTGCCCCTGTTATTATGATTCTGTGATCTTGAGCGTAAATTGACCTGCATTATTGTGGAACATACGGGTGTGCTGTTTTCTGCGTTTGGCGCTAGCCATGCACGATCTGGAATAACTGTTGTACAATAGCGTGTGGCAGTCAATGTCATGTAAAGCAATAAACAAACACCAGGATCACCTTTATGAAAAAAAAAATAATAAAAATCACAGCAAAAGACACGAGTCTGCTCTGAAGTTCGGAAAATCAATAATGGTTTGCATTAATGTTTGTTTAAATCTCTCAATTTTTCGGAAGTAGACAGCTTGAATACGGACTCTGAACAGAGTCACTATTAGGAAATGGTCGCTCTTATATTTTTCATGTAAACCGTACCTCAGTTGACATTGCATGTGAACCCAGTTCAGATGCCTGTATCTCCGAAAATACTCAACCGATCAATTTCAAAATTGGGGTTTCTTACGAAATCAAGATCTTTGAGTAGAGGGCCCGATCCAGGTACGCTTGCACAAATGATTTTCGAGTTATTGCTTTTTTCAGAAAAGTTCGCTTTCTGGCGTTTAAAGGCGTAATCACTCCATTTTGTTTTAAATAGATAGCATGAATACGGACTCTGAACAGAGTGATTTTTGGAGGTAGTCACTGTTATACTTTTGAAGTAAGTTGTACCTCATGAAAGTGCTGGAGAACCCATTTTAGATCTCAAAATCGCTCCTACTATATATAGATAATGTGTGTGGGTGCCATAAAAATATACCAAAAAAAAAAAAAATAATAAAAAAACCACTGCAGCCGTTATCGTCAGTTGACTCGAAAATTTGTACTCAAAGCACATTTCCTCCACAAGCCAACGCCTTACAAACATCGAAGACGAGACGCACGCGCACTGACGTAAAGTATGAGCGCCATGTTTGATTGACGTGATGCTGGTTTTTCTTGGGGATGTCTCGCCACTTTCTTTCCGAATTCCTCCATTTGGAGATGTGGTGTTGTATTTTACTTCTGCTATGTCGCCCTCTTCGTGCACTCGCAGAGAAGACACGGGATACAACAGAATACAACTCCAATACTTTATTAATAGAAGATGCGCGGAGAATAATAAATTCAGAAAGAAGAAGAATCCAGAACGCTGTGCAGGGCTGCTTACGTACTGAACAGGTCAGATCTAGAACATTCCTCAACTTACTGGAAGGTTCGAAATCTTTCCAAGGTGACGTAATCTACTGACGTTACTGCACCAGCATGTTCTGGGATGGTCTAGAAATTTCCATCGAAATGCATTGGCTTTTCGCGATCTCTACAGCACGAGGAGAGCGGGAATTTCTGTAGTGGGTTTCCTTTTCGCCACTGGCTCACACTCAGGAGCATAACAGAGTGAGAGCACATCACAGAGGTCTCAATGGAGCACATGCATGCAGACACGCAGAGAGAGAGAGAGAGAGAGAGAGTGTGTGTGTGTGTGTGTGTGTGTGTGCGCGCACGCGCGCACATATACATACAGACAAGCGCGCGTCTAAGAGAGAGGGAGAGAGAGTGGGTATTTCTCTTCTCCGATACCAGTAAGCAATACAATCATCTGTCAGTCAGGCCTGCGGGAAGTAACTCTGTCAAAGGGGAAAGACTTTGTTACAAGAATTCATTCACCCATACAGAACCTCGCATACGTCAAAAAGTTAGTGACGTCAACCAGCTAGGCGAGCTAACACGACCTCATTTTTTCGGGTTTTGCGAGCTCGAAGAGGCACGGAAAGGGTTTCCAGTACTTTCTTTATGTCAGCATGCTTGATGTCAGAGAACTTGCGTACGTGTGCGCGCGGGCTGCATACATGAAACAACGACCACGACTGTGACGACAGCAGGTCACTGAATGGAAACAACATATTGGGCTGGTGGCCATCTTGTTTTCATGTAGTACAGGCACACTCAGCCGCGAAGTAGTCTCTGTGGCTTGCGCGGCTTTACGCCCTAAAAAGTCACTCACTCACTCTGTGTGTGCATCCGTTAACAGAAGGAAAACATAGTAATATTAATCACTAGGAGTAAATTGGGCCGATCAGCATACAGAATCGCGTTGCATTGCAGAATCGAAACTGAACACATTTTCTGTACAATCTTGTATGACCTGTACATGCACATGTATAGATACGTGCGCTATCATCCATGTCGTGGATGGGACTTGCAAGGGACGTAGGCGATCACCTACTTAAGGCCTCGGTCACAACCGGCCGCACGATTTTTTTATGCTTGCGATCTCCACGAAATGTCTGCGGGCTGCGGCTTCTACGATCTGAAAAAAAAAAAAAATTAAGGTTGCAAATCGTGCATACGATATACCTGCGATGGCGTACGTTCCCCGCAAGTCTCGCACGGGTAACGTCTTGCGATTTCAGTTGGTCAAAAATCGTACGACGGCCGTACGGATCGTACGTTGTCCTCGCAGTTATCGTACGGAGGTCGTACGCCTTCGTACGACGTTCCTGCGATGTTGACGATGTTTGCACGGGCTATACGGATGTCGTGCGTGCGCCGTACGGCTATCGTAAGTGCTCTGTACGCGTGGTGTGCGTCGGTCGTTCGACGGCCATGGCCGACGCGCGTTTTTCATGCGTTTTTCATGCCTACATATATATATATATATATATATATATATATATATATATATATATATATATATATATATATATATATATATAGTTTATTTATGGAAAGAAGACATCAGAGGATTTGGATATTATTAACAGAGAGTTTGACAAATCTATGGACACGTACACAACTTGACAGGCACTGACACAGCACTGCAACACTTCTACATTGCACACCAATATCCCCCGGGCCCGCACCTGGTCTTGCGTCAGCCTTGCGGAGCACTCACGGAGCACGTGCGTGCATCGTGGGAACATCGTACTACCGACTTGCGGTCTGTGATCACGTGCGGCCATCGTGCGGTCCTCGTGGGAAGCACGCAAGACAACCGTGCGTCACTTGTGCGTTCATCGTGCGGCCGCCGTGCGGCCATCGTGACCTATTTTTCTCGCCCCGAGAGGTCAAAGTCGTACGATGCACTTGCGGCAATCGTGTGTTGGCCGTACAGTGGCCGTGCGGCCAACGCAAGTGTGTAAAAAATCGTAGGTGATCGTAGAGTGTGTTGATCGGGTCGAAAACCGGCCGCAGCGCTCTGCGGCCTCCTTGCGACCTGGAAATTTCGCAGGACGCCCGTGCGCCGTTCGCAAGATTTGCCACGATTTTGGGCCGTAGACCCGCCGTAGGAGCCCGTACGGCCGGTTGAGACCGTAGCTTAAGCAGGGCACTTTTTCATCGGCTACAGTATAACGAATTGTAATGGCTGTAACGGATGAAAACAGCCTATAATGGCTTCTTCGGTGGTGGGGACTGAATAAGAGTAGAACGGCCTAACGACAGAACGTCAGTCTTTTGTTTTTAACAGCTTTTATTTCACTATATTCTGTGTATGGGGGCTTTAACTTTTGGAATCTACAGTGTTTCTAAAGGCTTTGCATGTTATGTGACCATTCTGTAACAAGAGTAACAACTCCTGCACCCTAAACTCCTGTGAATGGGGTGTAATTCTTTCGCCTGGTACGAACCAGCGTTTGCTGACTACGGATAGTAACTACACCACAGCAGATTATAGACGCTGCTGTTCCAGTAAAGCAGGAAGTGAACTACAAAACTTACACTGCCAGATCCTCTAAATCATATCTACCTTAAATGACCTATAGACAGGCCTAGTTCAACCAGCACACACTCGTCTTTGACTCTAAAGATGCTAATGTTGGTGACAGCAGGCAGTCATTAACCTGAAAACGGCCTGTCAGTCTGGCGGAATACACGAAAACAGTCACTGACGAGTCGGTCGTTCTCAAACCATAACCGAAAGTAGCCACATCGCGGCTTTGTCTCAACCATGTAGACTGTGAACGCCACTTTAATAATAATAATAATAATAATAGAATATTTATATAGCGCCTATGTAAGCTCTAGGCGCTTTACATAAAATACATTTTTTATTCATATTTAAGATATAAAAACACAAAAGACAGATAAAACAAACACAAGATACCTGAAGACAGGTAAAACTGATAAAACAGATTAAAACTAATAAAAACGCATATCCACACACACGCACACGCACACACACACACACACACACACACACACACACACACACGCGCGCGCGCGCGCGCGTTCCCTACGCACACACGCACTCACACCAGCAGAAGGACAACATGGCATGGCTATGAGAGGGTGAAGAGATGGGGTTTCCGTCGGGACTTGAAGGATTCCTTGTTTGAACTGTTTCTGATTGTAAGAGGAAGCTGATTCCAAGTAACAGGGGCCTGGTAACGGAAGGAACGTTGACCGAATGATTTAGTTCTGCAGGAGGGAATCTGGAAAGTGTAGGTGTCAGAGGATGAACGCAGTTGTCGGGAGGGAGTGTAGATGTAACGGAGGTCAGAAAGGTATTGAGGGCCAGTGCCACTGACTGAACTGAAGCAGACTGAAGAGACTTTGTAGCTGATTCTCTGTGGAATGGGAAGCCAGTGAAGACTTTGCAGTAGAGGGGTAATGTGTCAGACCTTGAAGCTCTGCAAATCAGACGGGCAGCACTGTTCTGCACTTTCTGAAGACGATCCAGCAGAGCCTCTGGTGCACCACACAACAAGTAGTTACAATAATCAACTCTTGATAGCACCAGAGAACAAACAAGTGTTTTTGTGGCTTCTAAAGACAGTCAGTGGCGGACAGATCCGATGCGTTGGAGTTCTGCTCAGCAGAGCTGTTCTGCAGACGTTGTTGACACGTTGCTGCATGGACAGAGAACTCTCCAAGGTGACCCCGAGATTTCTGACAGACGGAGAGAAGTACCATTGATACACATGGGTGTTGGTAGGTCAGAGTGTGTGGTTCTTTTTGAGACAACAGGCATTGCTTTTGTCTTGTCGTTATTGAGCTGTAGTTTGTTGAACTGCATCCACTGCTTGACATTGCCAATGCACTCACGCAGCTGCGGACCAACAAGACTATACCAGGGGGATGGAAGACGGGAAGATACCGTGCGACGAGTAACAGGAGCATGCTTGTCAACGAGCGAACGAAGAACACTATCCAGATTCTCAGCCGTCAGGTCAGGGTGATCATGAAGGGCCGACATGAGATCAGCCTTAAAAGCGAGCCTGTCTAAAGAACGAAAATTCCTAGCTTTAATGAACACTGACGATGGAGACGGCAGTGGGATGGAAAACTGAGTAACAAGACAGAAGTGGTCAGACGTCAGGGTATGGCTAATGGAGGTGGATGTAATAATGTTACTGTCATCTTGTTGGTGAATCACCCAGTCAAGTATATGACCTTTTGTGTGTGTGGGTTCACTGAACGCTTGGACAAGATCGAAGGTGGACAGGTTGTCTGTGATCTTGGCAGTAAGTGGGTTCGTCGGGTTGTCGTAGTGGACATTAAAATCACCGACTATGATTGGTATCCCCCGTAACATATTTACATGTTCCAGGAGGTCTTGGTACTGTTCAGGAAAAATTGAGTCACTCTGCAGATTTTGTTTGCTGGGAGGTGGGCGGTACAAACAAAAGAAATGAACACGATGTTGGGGGAGATCGAGAGACAGCTGAGTGAATTCAAATGAAGATATTCAAACACGGAAATATCATTACAAGACTTACAATTTTAACTGTGTCCTTGTGAGAGCCTTCTTCCTGTTTTTCAGTCGTTCAGAGACGGCCTTGAGTTGAGCGGCACCGACACACACTGATCAGTCACACAGCGGGCGTGTCACGTCTCGCGCGTCGCCGATATCGCATCACGTGATCTCCGCTATAATCGGTGTCGTTCGCGACGAACTACTGAGAGGCAATTAATATACAATAACGGCAGACCGATTATCGACTATTCGTCATGCAAGTGACACACAAGGCGATGTGCCAGTGTTATTTCTTGGGTGGATCAATTTAAATGCCCCTAACTTATTCATCAACAGTTGTCCACCGATGCAGTGCCGCTGTAAATTCACTGAGAACCTCATTATTAGTGTTATTATCCTAGCCATCACTACAGTCAGTCACCGAGTAACTCCTTGATGCATTAAAAACGTGAATGAAAGAAGAATGATTTGATCCGATGGTCGACGGCCCTATAACGTATCCTTCAGACTAAAGCTGCTCATAGATTTCTTCTTCTGAGGCTTTCGTTGATTTTCATCATATTTCAGTGATTTTGCTGCTCAAGTGAGCCGATATATCGTGCTGGTAAAGTTATGATATACACCATGCGTCTTTGATGACTTTACTTCCACAAAATGAACATCACCGCCACTAACCATCAAACGTGGTTCAGCCACTGTCACACACACACACACACACACACACACACACACACACACACACACACACACACACACACACACACACACACACACACGCACGCACGCACGCACGCACGCACGCACCCACGCACGCACGCACGCACGCACTCACGCACACAGATTCACAAGGTGAATTCACGTTTTAATGACATGATTAACGCTTGCACTTAAAATTCCACAGCATTTTAGCATTTCAGAAATCACTTTTGTTTTTGCTTGAGAAATATACTCATAAAAAACTAAGAACAAACTGAAACTACTACAGACAGGCAAAAGTGCAGGACACATACCTTGTGTCTCCTGCATATTACATGTATAGACAACCGCAAGAACAACATACATGTAGGAAGAGTTTGTACATAGGTTCATGCCATGTATAGACAACTGCAAAAACAACACCCACGTAAGAAGAGTTTGTAATCTTCCATATGCTAAAAGAGTTACACTATCACCATTTCCTCTACGCCTCTGGGCATGATATAGCAACAACTCCATAAAATAAATGGAGTTACACCTCCATATGATATACAGAGTTACAGCTCAATCTGATAATGAGTTACTCCTCCATATGATAAAGAGTTAAACCTCCATATGATAAAGAGTTAAACCTGCATATGATAAAGAGTTAAACCTCCATATGATAAAGAGTGAATGCTCCATATGATAAAGAGTTAAACCTCCATATGATAAAGAGTAAATGCTCCATATGATATACAGAGTTACAGCTCAATCTGATAATGAGTTACTCCTCCATATGATAAAGAGTTAAACCTCCATATGATAAAGAGTTAAACCTGCATATGATAAAGAGTTAAACCTCCATATGATAAAGAGTGAATGCTCCATGTGATATAGAGTTACACCTTCGTATGATATAGAGCTGGACCTCGATGCAAATGATGTAGAGTTAATCCAGTCCCGGTCACTTCCCGCTGTATATAACGTCCTTGATGTACGCGTTCTGTAGACCATTCCAATTCTACTGCATGACTGTCACAGGCAACGCTGTTATCTGGAGAAAAAAAAACAGTAGATCTCGTGATAGTGTAGTGTTTACTGTGTGTGTGAGGCATGCTGTCATACAGGAAAGGGTGTGTTTTGTGGGAAAGGGAAAGGGGGGCGGGGGGGGGGGGGGGGAGGGGGAGGGGGGTGTCTGTAGGTCTGAACTTGTCGTATGTATAATACTTTATAATAAACATATCAAAACAGGAAGTATAGGTGAACAGATGATTTTGTGATGATTCTTAAAAAAAGATTTCTGCAACTAAATCCATTTTACTGAACAAACCACGATCACCACCATCACCACCGCCAACAACAACAACAACAAAACCAACAAACAAACCAAACAAATGACTACAACAGCACCAAACAAACAGACAACCAACCAACCAATCAACCAACCAACCGAAGTCAGTGTGCAGTGTTCTCTATCTGACTGTCAGGTACAGTGAACTGTACTGAGGATAAAACAACTAACATGTTAAAGTTAGTTAGAAATTCGTTTACAGTTTCAAATGGGCAACGCGAGAAAGATTATACACCAATTCTGGTGCAGCAACCACCGCCCATGGTCTGACAACACGATTCGGGAACAATCAGGCTGATTTCAAAGTAATTGTCTTTACCTTCTTGTATTCACGCCGGACATCAAAAAACGCGTAGCACGGGTGAGTGACGTTGGAGACAGCCACCCCCAGATCCTGCCCGCCCTTATACAGGTGGAGACAACCAGCATCGTCCACTAGCACCCCGACACGGCATCCTTCATGGAGGTCACACAGCGCCTGGCCGATACTGGTCTTCACCTACAGTGACAGGGAACAGTAGGAATGTTTACACACAGACACACACACACACACACACACACACACACACACACACACACACACACACACACACACACACACACACACACACTTCGTGCATTTCACGTTCGTGCGTTGTAAACTGTTAACCTGAATGTGACGTTCTCTGTACCTGACGGCCATGCTCAATGATATTCCTTACGGACTTACCCCACGGCCATACGCCAGGACATACGCGCTAAGAATAACGAAGGCAGATTTCCAGTGCCAAGATTCCTCCGGCAGTGTAAGTGTGGCGGGATCCTCGTTAGTCACACCGATCAGGAACACGTACAAACTGCTCTTCTCTTTCTGCACTATCTGGACCTGCACCGACGACGCAAAGCATCGTAACAGACCTCCGGTTAATATAAAGGATAAGAGAGAGAACGAACGAACGAACGAAACTTTATTTTACAAGGATAAAAGATTAGGTACGCAGACCTGTCTTACATCTTGTCCTTGCTAGGCTACTGATATATATATACAAAGTAAGCAAAGTAAGCTCTAACCAGGTAGAGCACACACACACACACACACACACACACACACACACACACACACACACACACACACACACACACACACACACACACACACACACACACGACCATGCTACTACATACATAAATCAAGCAATACTATAAAAAAAATATAACAAGATGGCCACTGACCAGCCCAATATGTTGTTTCCATTTAATCACCTGCTGTCGTCACGGTCGTTCTTTTGTAATGCCATGTATTCGGGAGGACACACACACACACACACACACACACACACACACACACACACACACACACACACTACACACTACACACACTCTCTCTCTCTCTCTCTCTGAATGGAAACAACTGACCGGGCTTGTCAGACCAATCTTGGTTTTGGAAGAGAGACGTCAAGTTGTTTTCTTTGAAATCTATGACGTTTTCCTCATTGGGATGACGCATAATACATTTGACGTAATAACTTTGACTCGGATACAATTCTTGCAATGAAAGCAGCCCCGTGAAAATTGAAGTGTTGCTGCTGCGCAGTGTAAAGATCGAATTTATACCGGCTCAATGTGTTTAACAGACAAGTCTGCGCGGCGAACGTTTTTTCACTATGTGTTATGTCTGCTGCACGCGCGCGCACACAGACACACACAGACATACGCACGCGCGCACGCACGCACGCACGCACGCACGCACGCAGACTTGCGCGAGCCGCGTTTGTGCATGTGCTCCATTGAGACCTATGTGGTGTTCTCTCACTCTACTATGCTATTGAGTGAGAGTCAGTGGGAAAAACAAAGCTCACTACATCAATGAAACTCCCGCTTTCCCCGTCTACAAATAGAGAACTTCCGAAAAGTGACGACACACCCCCACGTCAATCAAACATGACGTCGGCAAACTGACGCTGATACAGTTTTGCGTCAGTGCGCGTGTGCCTTTTCTGCGATGTTTGTGAGGCGTGTGGCTTGTGTAAAGGAAATGTGCTTCGAGTACAAATTTTCGAGTCAACTGACGACAACGGCTGCAGTGAATTTTTCTAATTTTTTGGTATATTTTTTATGGCACCCCAGGCTCATTATCTATGTATAGTAGGAGCGATTTTGAGATCTAAAGTGTGTTCACCAGCACTTTCATCAGGTACGGCTTACGCCAAAAGTATAAAAGCGACAACCTCCAAAATTCACTTAGTTGAGAGTCCGTATTCATGCTATCTATGTCCAAAAAATGGAGTGGTTTAGGTAAATATTACGCCTTTAAACGCCAGAAAACCACTTTTTCTAAAAAGGGCGATAACTCGCAAATCATGTGAGCAATCGTACCTGGATCGGGCCTTCTATTCAACAATCTTGATTCATTTAGAAACCCCAAATTTGAAATCGATCGGTTTAGTATTTTCGGAGAAATAGGCATCTGAACTGGGTTCACATGCAATGTCAACTCAGGCTCGGTTTACATGAAAACTATAAGAGCGACCATTTTCTAGTAGTGACTCTGTTCAGAGTCCGTATTCAAGCTATCTACTGCCAAAAAATTGAGTGATTTAAATAAATATTACGCCTGTACACGAAAGACAACCAACTTGTCTCAAAAGGGCGATAACTCCCAAATCACGTAAGCAATCATCACACGCTTGAATCGTCTAATGTAACATTTTGATAAATTTGGATACCCCAAATTTGAAGCCATTCGGTTAAGTATCTTCGAAGAAACGGGCCCGGACACAATTCACACACACACACACACACACGCACACACACACACACACACACACACACACACACACACACACACACACACACGCACATCCACACAGACGGCACTCAGTGAGGAGGAGAAGCGCGTTCGGAACAGCATATATGCCAGCATCGATGACGCAGGTTTTCTCACGTCATTGTCAGAGTTACACTTGCATAATCGTCTCTGCGGGAGATCGGCAGTGACGTGCGTTTGTACCACAGATGCTTGCCTATGAACGTGGAAATTTTAGCCCGTCCTATTATGTTGTTTCCATTACTATGGAAACAACATAAAAAAGGGGGGGGGGGGAACAAAGGATGTGATAGGTGAGCAAAGCAAATAAATCTTGAGGCGACGTTCTTACAGTTTTAAAACAAAAAAGCCACCCCCCCCCAAAAAAAAAAAACAAAAAAAAAACGCGTGATGTGAATAAGTATTGGGATTTTCTTTGCCCGAAATACAAAATCCTACAGAGTACATGTATTGTCAAGCCCATTACGAGCTGTCCACCAGATGTTTTATTAGTTTGGCCTTGAAAAATCCAAGCGAGGGTGCTGATGTGATGTCTTTTGGAAGTGTATTCCATGCGTGTGCCCCTGAGTAAGAGAGGGAGGTTTTGAAAATATCTATACGAGGCTTCGGCACCACGAAATCGTTTCTCAGTGTTCGGTATGGCACTTGAGAGTGCGTGAATAGACTAGCGAGATATGCGGGGGGTTTTGACAGTTTTATTTTTTGCATCAGTATCATTTTGTTAAGTCTGAGTTGTTTCCGTAGGGGCAGGATACCCAACGATTTAAATTTGTCATCGGTGCTAAGTGAGCACATGCTTTTGTCTATAATCAGTTTAATCGCTCTTCTGTGGAGCGAATTTATTCTTTTAAAGTTTGCCTCACTACAGCCGTCCCAAACGGTGGACGCGTAGTCTATGTGTGGCTGAATATGTGCATTGTAAAATAGTTTTCTTTTGGGTTCATCGGTAAAGTATTTAAGTTTGGATAGTAGAAACAGATTTTTTGACAACACTTTGCACGTATTTGCACGAGAGAGAGAGAGAGAGAGAGAGAGAGAGAGAGAGAGAGAGAGAGAGAGAGAGAGAGAGAGAGTAACACTCTGCTGATGCCTTTTGTGAATATACTGAGATCTACATTGTGCGTAAACAGTGACGAGCACTTACACTTCCGTTAGGAAGCTTGGAATTTCTTTTTCCTTACAACGGTCGGGCACTTAACCAGAGCTCTTATAACACGCTGCTTTAAACACACACACACACACACACACACACACACACACACACACACACACACACACACACACACACACACACACAACAACAACAAAAAGCAAAGTGTTGACCATGATGTGATCATGGGCAGTGCCTACCTCATATAGCGTGTTGTGCCTACCTCATATAGCGTGTTGTGCCTACCTAATATAGCGTGTTGTCCCTGCCTCATATAGCGTGTTGTGCCTACCTCATATAGCGTGTTGTTCCTACCTCATATAGCGTGTTGTCCCTACCTCATATAGCGTGTTGTCCCTACCTCATATAGCATGTTGTCCCTACCTCATACAGATTGTTGTCCTTACCTCATACAGCGTGTTGACCATCATAGGATCACTGGACAATACAATGCCATCTATATAACCCGTCACTCTCTCTGCCGACCGCTGGTCGTCACTCAGCACGATGTTCTTCCCGTGGTTGGTATGAAATCGAAAGTCTAGTGACTGCAATAAGAAAAGGAATGAATTTCTCCTACAATAAGCAGAGAACAGATAAAAACGTACACTTGTCAGTGAACTTAAAACGAGCACAACCTCTGGCATTGCAACACGCTGAGACAAAGTGTTCAATAAAACATGGACAGGCGCTGTGGTTCTTCCTGTCGTTTTAGTTTACATACTAAAGTTGTGTAAGCGTGTGAACTTAGATAAACGAAAATCTTACATGTCGTTTGAAACCCATGTTTCACACAGTTCGTTACCTGTACGGTACTTACAACAGGTGTGACCTTCATTTGCCCAAGCGTGTCCAGTTCCTTCTTTATCTGTGTCATCGCCTGCGGATCTATCGTCAGTTTCCTAATCGTCATTCTCTTCACGTCAGCCGGCAGTGTGGGGCTGTAGTCAAGGCCCGTAACTCGTGCCTGAAGCGTGCTCGTCATCTCTCCCACACTAGAGGGCGGCGTGGTCTGCTGAACGCGTTTTGTCAACCGCCGGTGTGACGTCAGCTTTCCGCGCCTCTCCAACAGTACCGCCTTCCCGCCATGCACTTCAGCCTTCATGTCGGCGTCAGCGGCCTTGGCCAGCTCCTTCAGCCGTCTCCGACACGTGCGCACGGAACTCTCCAGACGGTCACACGCCGCGTCTATGTCGGCCATTGTTGCCCGTGTGGTTTTGTCGATGGTCAAGAGGTGCTGGTCCAGCTGATTGATGGCTCGCTCAAGGGCTTTCTCTCCCTCACTCAGCATGGTCACCAGGTCGCCCAGTATGGCAAGTGCTTCGTCCACTTTCGTCTCCAGCTTGACCACTTTTGGACATTCGCGGTGATCTGAGGTGGCACACAGCAGACAAACGGAGGCGCCGTGTGTGGGGCAGAAGAGTTCAGGCGCTCTGTCAGTGTGGGCGCTACAGGAGGTGGGGCGACTGGCTGACAGACGTTCTGGGGTCAGTGACGTCAGACTCTCCACCTTGTGGTGACGAGACATTGACAGCTTAGCATGTACATTGGTACAGGACTGGCAAAGCATGTCGCCACAGTTCAGGCAGATGGACGTGGCAGCCACGTTGACACAGACACAGCAGACGTGGTCCTTGCTCAGGATGCGGGCACTCTCCACTAGCGCCGCCATGGCCAGGTCGGTGGGAAGGGCCTCA
>JACVVK020000047.1:152500-185000 GCA_018292915.2 Batillaria attramentaria | reverse complement strand
GCACACACACACACACACACACACACACACACACACACACACACACACACACACACACACACACAGATTCACAAGGTGAATTCACGTTTTAATGACATGATTAACGCTTGCACTTAAAATTCCACAGCATTTTAGCATTTCAGAAATCACTTTTGTTTTTGCTTGAGAAATATACTCATAAAAAACTAAGAACAAACTGAAACTGCTACAGACAGGCAAAAGTGCAGGACACATACCTTGTGTCTCCTACATGTTACGTGTATAGACAACCGCAAGAACAACATACATGTAGGAAGAGTTTGTACATAAGTTCATGCCATGTCTTAACGTGACATGTATAGACAACTGCAAAAACAACACTCACGTAGGGAGAGTTTGTACACTTCCACATGCTAAAAGAGTTACACTATCACCATTTCCTCTACGCCTCTGGATATGATATAGCAACAACTCCATAAAATAAATGGAGTTACACCTCCATATGATTTACAGCTCAATCTGATAATGAGTTACTCCTCCATATGATAAAGAGTTAAACCTGCATATGATAAAGAGTTAAACCTCCATATGATAAAGAGTTAAACCTCCATATGATAAAGAGTTAAAGCTCCATATGATAAAGAGTTAAACCTCCATATGATGAAGAGTGAATGCTTCATGTGATATAGAGTTACACCTCCGTATGATAAAGAGCTGGACCTCGATCCAAATGATGTAGAGTTAACCCAGTCCCGGTCACTTCCCGCTGTATATAACGTCCTTGCTGTACGCGTTCTGTAGACCATTCCAATTCTACTGTTTGACTGTCACAGGCAACTTTGTTATCTGGAAAAAAATAGTAGATCTCGTGATAGTGTAGTGTTTACTAAGTGTGTGAGGCATGCTGTCATAGAGGAATGGGTGTATTTTGTGGGAGGGGGAAAAGAGGGTGTGTGTGTGTGTGGGGGGGGGGGGGGGGTCTGTGGTTCTGAACTTATCGTATGTATAATACTGTGTAATAAACATATCAAAACAGGAAGTATAGGTGAACAGATGATTTTGTGATGATTCTTAAAAAAAATTGCAACTAAATCCATTTTACTAAACAAACCACGATCACCATCATCACCACCGCCAACAACAACAACAACAACAACAACAAAACCAACAAACAAACCAAACAAATGGCTACAACAACACCAAACAGACAACCAACCAACCAACCAACCAACCAATCAACCAACCAACCAAAGTCAGTGTGCAGTGTTCTCTATCAGGTTCAGCGAACTGTACTGAGGATAAAACAACTAACATGTTAAAGTTAGTTAGAAATTCGTTTACAGTTTCAAATGGGCAACGCGAGAAAGATTATACACCAATTCTGGTGCAGCAACCACCGCCCATGGTCTGACAACACGATCCGGTAACTGCAAAAATCAGGCTGATTTCAAAGTAATTGTCTTTACCTTCATGTATTCATGCCGGACATCAAAAAACGCGTAGCACGGGTGAGTGACGTTGGAGACAGCCACCCCCAGATCCTTCCCGTCCTTATACAGGTGGAGACAACCATCATCGTCCACTAGCACCCCGACACGGCGTCCTTCAGGAAGATCAAGCAATGCCCCGCCGATACTGGTCTTCACCTACAGTGCCAGGGAACAGTAGGAATGTTTACACACACACACACACACACACACACACACACACACACACACACACACACACACACACACACACACACACACACGCACACACACACACACAAACACACACACACACACACACACACACACACTCACGCACGCACACTCACGCACACGCACACTCACACTCACGCACACGCACACGCACGCGCACTCGCGCACACACACACACGCGCGCACACACACACGCGCACACGCGCACACACGCACGCACGCACACACACTTACACACACACACACACACACACACACACACACACACACACACACACACACACACACACACACACACACACACACTTCGTGCATTACACATTCGTGCGTTGTAAACTATTAAACTGAATGTGACGTTCTCTGTACCTGACGGCCATACTCAATGATATTCCTTACGGACTTACCTTACGGCCATACGCCCGGACAGACGAGCCCATAATAACGACGGCAGATTTCCAGTACCAACAATCCTCCGGCAGTGTAAGTGTGGCGGGATCCTCGTTAGTTACACCGATCGGGAAGGACAAGAAATGACTTTTCTCTTTCTGCACTATCTGGACCTGCACCGACACACAACATCCTAACAGATCTCCGATTAATATAAAGGATGAGAGAGAGAGAGAGAGAGAGAGAGAGAGAGAGAGAGAGAGAGAGAGAGAGAGAGAGAGGAACACTCTGCTGATGCCTTCTGTGAATATATTAAGATCTACATTGTGAGTAAACAGTGACGAGCACTAACACTTCCGTTAGAAAACTTCGAATTTTTTTTTCCCTTACAACGGTCGGGCACTTAACCAGAGCTCTTATAACACGCTGCTTTAAAACACACACACACACACACACACACACACACACACACACACACACACACACACACACACACACACACACACACACCAAACACAAACAAACAAACAACAAATCGCAAAGTGTTGACCATGATGTGATCATGGGCAGTGCCTACCTCATATAGCGTGTTGTCCCTACCTCATATAGCGTGTTGTGCCTACCTCATATAGCGTGTTGTGCCTACCTCATATAGCGTGTTGTGCCTACCTCATATAGCGTGTTGTGCCTACCTCATATAGCGTGTTGTCAGTACCTCACATAGCGTGTTGTCCATACCTCATACAGATTATTGTCCTTACCTCATACAGCGTGTTGACCATCATAGGATCACTGGACAATACAATGCCATCATTATTATCCCTCACCCTCTCTGCCGACCGCTGGTCGTCACTCAGCACGATGTTCTGCCCGTGGTTGGTATGAAATCGAAAGTCTAGTGACTGCAATAAGAAAAGGAATGAATTTCTCCTACAATAAGCAGAGAACAGATAAAAACGTACACTTGTCAGTGAACTTAAAACGAGCACAACCTCTGGCATTGCAACATGCTGAGACAAAGTGTTCAATAAAACATGGACAGGCGCTAGAGTTCTTCCTGGCGTTTTAGTTTACGTACTAAAGTTGTGTAAGCGTGTGACCTTAGATAAACAAAAATATTACATGTCGTTTTTAACCCATGTTTCACACAGTTCGTTACCTGCAAGGTACTTACAACAGGTGTGACCTTCATTTGCTCAAGCGTGTCCAGTTCCTTCTCTACTTGTGTCATCGCCTGCGGGTCTATCGTCAGTTTCCTAATCGTCACGTCAGCCGGCAGTGTGGGACTGTAGTCAAGGCCCGTAACTCGTGCCTGAAGCGTGCTTGTCATCTCTCCCACACTAGAGGGCGGTGTGGTGTGCTGAACGCGTTTTGCCAACCGCCGGTGTGACGTCAGTTTCCCGCGCTTCTCCAACAGTACCGCCTTCCCGCCGTGCACTTCAGCCTTCATTTCGGCGTCAGCGGCCTTGGCCAGCTCCTTCAGCCGTCTCCGACACGTGCGCACGGAACTCTCCAGACGGTCACACGCCGCGTCTATGTCGGCCATTGTTGCTCGTGTGGTTTTGTCGATGGTCAAGAGGTGCTGGTCCAGCTGATTGATGGCTCGCTTCATGGCTTTCTCTCCGTCACTCAGCGTGGTCACCAGGTCGCCCAGTATGGCGCGTGCTTCGTCCACTTTCGTCTCCAGCTTCACCACTTTCAAACATTCGCGGTGATCTGAGGTGGCACACAGAAGACAAACGGAGGCGCCGTGTGTGGGGCAGAAGAGTTCAGGCGCTCTGTCAGTGTGGGCGCTACAGGAGGTGGGGCGACTGGCTGACAGACGTTCTGGGGTCAGTGACGTCAGGCTCTCCACCTTGTGGTGACGAGTCATTGACAGCTTAGCATGTGCGTTGGTACAGGACTGGCAAAGCATGTCGCCGCAGTTCAGGCAGATGGACGTGGCAGCCACGTTGACACAGACACAGCAGACGTGGTCCTTGCTCAGGATGCGGGCACTCTCCACTAGCGCCGCCATGGCCAGGTCGGTAGGAAGGGCGTCAGCGATGTTTTCATAGCTTTTTGAGGCGCGCTCTATTGGATCCACGATAGCGCATCGGCACAGCGGACACTGGTCTTCGTTGTCAGACTTTAACCATGTCACTAAGCAGTCGCGGCAGATGAGATGTGCGCAAGGCAAAATTTTGGGATCAGTGAAATCCTCATGACACACAGCACACTCCATCTCCTTCGGCTCTACAGAGGCAGCAGCAGTCGCCATTTTGGTTTGATCGTCTGCTGCAACGGACAATAACGACTTTGAGCATTATATATTACCAGTTCACTCCCCTTAATATCCGGTTTATCCCCAGTCCCTGACAAAGAATTACTGCATTCTTGAAGCTTACTGTTTAACTGCACTAAAAATACCCACAGGAGACCAGCAGAACAATTAGTATGAGTAGTTGTGGTAATGATTTGAGAACTGACACTTTTGTCCAAAATGGATGAACTGGTAAGAGTTAAAACATATTAATCGAAGCAATATACAAACTGCACGATGTAACATTAACCACCCATGATGTTTAGGCTTTAGCGAAATGGAATTAGTTATACGTAGTAAGAGCTCTGCTTCATATGATACTCGTACACATCTGTAGCTAGCAAACTACATACACATAACGTCAGAAAGAAGGTGCACATTTTGCGGACCCAAACTGCCAAAGATGCAAATTTTTATGCTTAATATTTTGTATACCAAAACTGCTATTTTTTTTTTTTTCACACCAGTCACTTGTATTTGGTCTAGGTCTCTATGTGTGTATCCGTTAACAGAAGGAAAACATAGTAATATTAATCACAAGGAGTAACTTGGGCCGATCAGCATACATGTTTGCATTGCAGAATCGAAACTGAACACAGTTTCTTTACAGTACACCAAATCTTGTGTGACCTGTACATGCACATGTATATATACGTGTGTTATCATCCATGTCGTGGATGGGACGTCCAAGGGACGTAGGCGATCACCTACTTATGCACCTACCTACTTTTTCATCGGCTATAACGGATGAAAACAGCCTCTGATGGCTTCTTCAGTGGTGGGGACTGAATAAGAGAGGAACGGCCTAGCGACAGCACGTAGACTGTTTTTAACACCGTTTAGTTCACAATATTCTGTTTATTTGGGCTTTAACTTTTGGAATCTACAGAGTACAGTGTTTCTAAAGGCTTTGAGTGTTACGTGGCCATTCTGCAACAAGAGTAACAACTCCTGCACCCTAAACTCATGTGAATAGAGTGTAATTCTTTGTCTGGATGTCACTCTCAACTTTGAATGAGCCTGAGGCCTATCAAAAACAATTCTGATTCTGATTCTGGTTGAGGACTGAGGACGAGCCAGACGGCGCTGACTGGTCGCTATTTTTATCAGTTTTCTTTTTTTCAGTCCGACTCATTTCAAAAATGGACCGTCGCAATTCTCTAATATTAGAAGCCACAAAGTCGCGAAAACGGTCGCAATGGCCAAATGAAACTTCATTCCATCTGGTAAACAGCCTTAGAGTTTCGAAAGTGGCAGTTTTCCATCCACAAACATACAGGCTTTATATATACACAGAATTACGGCGAATGCACAGGAAAGTTGTGGTATCTGAGTATAGAGAGTAAGAGAGTATCTGACTTGAATGCGGTGTATTAAGACATCCTCTGTGTCGTAGGTTCTTCGTCTGTGTAAAGAATGGTAGCGTGCAGTATTCACTGATTACGGGAAGAAGTTACGAGTACACTCTACACAGAACACACATTGTTTGATGTGTAACCGTGTAAGAAAGCAGGAAGTGGATTGTAAGTTATAAAAGGCAACCCTCTACTTGTAATCTTGCACCACACACTGTGAAATACAATCTGTATTTCATTCTTGCACCACACCACCTGTAGCTTAAACGACTTCACCACACCACCTGTAGCTTAAACGACTTAACAACGGGCGTTCACCAACACACACACACACACACACTTGTCTATGACTAAGTAAAGTTTAAAAGGGTCTAATATTGGTGAGTGTCAACAGTCTGAAAAATACGGCATAAGTAGGAAGGAATAGGTAAACACACAGTCACTGACGAGTGCCGTCCTCTCACCGAAACTAAAACTTTGTTTGAACTAGATGTAGTACGTTCGATGTCAGTGCCATCTTGGCCCGGCAGATATTCAACTACAGTAATTTCAATAAAGGACTTAGTTATGCTTATACCTAAATTATGCCGTGTTGGCCGATTCATACCTGTTTGCCAGTCCTCGAAAGAAAGCCTTGCGTGGGACACAGACACTATTCGCTGACAGAAGCCGGGTGTGAAGTGGCTTTGTCACGTCAGTCTCGCGTCGCTGCAGTCGCATCACGTGACCTCCGAAAGAATTTATTCGTCCACGATGACTTGCTGGATGGTAAGGTGGTTACGCAATGCACGGTCGGTCGTTACATTTCTGGTTACAAAAGTTGCACACTATAGGCGACAGACCAATGTAAGCGGTGACAAATACCCCCACCCCCTTCCCACCCCCGTCCCTCTCCCAGCCAACCCCCCAAACTATTCATCGACATGCACTTTGTGTGTGTGTGTGTGGGGGTGGTGGTGGTGGTGGTGGTGGTGGTGGTGGTGGTGGTATATTATTATTATTATTATTGGTGTGGGACGGGTGGTAAATTAGTAGTAGTAGTATTGGCGATGTGCCAGTGGTATTTCTGGGTATGAACAATTTAAATACCCGAACCGATTCATCAACAGTTCTTTCATTAAGGTGGTATTTACAATAAATCATGCTACTGTGCCGGAATGTTGTCCAGGTAAATAGAGTGATGGCATATGCCATGGAATTATGGATAAGTCTCTGAGGAATGGACTTCTACAGGATTAACAATACTGCTCACCATCAAGTATGGCTAATCCGCTGTTTCACACGCGCGCACGCACACACACACACACACACACACACACACACACACACACACACACACACACACACACACAGATTCACGAGGTGTTTTCAGTTTTATGATTTGATTCAAAGGACACAGCATTTTAGCGTTTCAGTATTCATCTTTGTTTCCATTTAGAAAAATACTCACAGAAACACTGAAAAAAAAGTTGAAACTACAGAAAGACTAATATAGAGGACAAGCAGTTTCTGTTCCCTGGGTGTTACATACATACAGACTTCAACATAAGTCAAAGACCACTTGCAAATTTGGCTAAAATTCCTGGAAGATGTCCGTGCAGCACATGGTGGTTTTTCAGCTTCAACAAGCTTTGCAGGATGCATTGTTAACCCTTTAACACTTTCATCGCAAAAAAAATTGAAAGATTCCTTGATCTCTATTTTTTTGTGAATTCTTGAAAATTAGACCTGTCTGTCAAGGTGGTCCTTGACTTATGTTGAAGTCTGTATGTACATAACAGTCTCTACACATGTCAGGTAACGCTATGAGTTAAAGGTTACCGATGGATCACCCAGTGCGCTAAATGCTAATGGTTTGGGGATGTTGTAATTGCGACAACAATACTGACAACTAACGATATCAATAATGATAATAACTGATTGTATTGATAATTCTTGCACTGCCATGTACTTGAGCATTCTAACATACAAAAATCAGCACTAAACTGACAGAAAACAATCTCTAGTTGATGCCATTAGACTTGGTTTGATTTGGGGGTTTCGCGTCCCTCGCGTTAGGGTGATGTCAAAGACGTAACAAACAAAGAAACAAACAAACAAACAAATCTTGACTTTCATGATATATGATATAGAATTACACCTCCATATGATATAGTTACACATATGATATAGAATTACACCTCCATATGATATAGAGTTACACCTTTATACGATACAGAGTTATACCTTCATATGATACAGACTAACACCGCCATATGATACAGAGTTACTCATCCATATGACACAGAGTTACACTCCCAAATCATACAAAGTTGCACCTCCATATGATATAGTTACACATCTATATGACATAGAGATGCATCCAGTCCCCATCACTTCCCACCGTATATAACGCCCTTGCTGTACATGTTCTGTGGGTCATTCGGATTCTACTGCTTGATTGTCACAGGTAACGCAGTTATCTGGAAAAAAAAGTACATCTCGTGATAGCACAATGTTTGCTGTGTATGTGAAGTATTCTGTCAGTGAGACAAAGTCGGGAGAAGGAAGCGAGAAAGGTGTGGGGGGGGGGGGGATTGGGGTGTTGCGGGGTGGTGGTGGTGGTGGTGGGGGGGGGGGGGTGGTTCTTATACCATGTGTAATAACGTGTAATAAAAATATCAAAACAAGATGTACAAGTGAACAGATGATTGTATGATGATTCCTCAACCTTTCTCCCTGAATCTCACTCCATTTCACTAGAATAAAACAAACAATAAAGCCACCACCACCACCACCACCACCACCAAGACCACCACCAACAACAACAACAACCACCAAACCAAACCAAACCAAACCAAACCAAACCAAACCAAACCAAACAAAACAACACACACACACACACACACACACACACACACACACACACACACAGGAACAAACGAACAAATAGCTACAACAGCACAATAAGGACAGACAACCAAGCAACCAACCCACAAAAGTCGGTGAGCAGTGTTCTCTATCTGGCTATAAGGTTCAGCGGGGAAAAAATCAACATGTTACAATTACCGCTTAGAAAATTCGTTTACAGTTTAAAATGGGCAACACGGGAAGATTATACACCAGTTCTGGTGCAGCAACCACCGCCTGTGGTATGATTACATGATTCGTTAACTGCAAAAATCAGCCTGATTTCGAAGTAAATGTTCTTTACCTTCTTGTGTATAAACTGGATATCAAAAAACGCGTAGCACGGGTGAGTGACGTTGGAGACAGCCACCCCCAGATCCTGCCCGTCCTCATACAGGTGGAGACAACCAGCATCGTCCACTAGCACCCCGACACGGCATCCTTCAGGGAGGTCACACAGCGCCTGGCCGATTCTGGTCTTCACCTACAGTGACAGGGAACAGTAGGAATGTCTATACACACACACACACACACACACACACACACACACACACACACACACACACACACACGCACACGCACGCATGCACACGCACACGCACACACGCACGCACGCACGCACGTACGCACGCACGCACACACACACACACACACACACACAAGCTCATGATCCACTCAGCCATCAGGGATAACTAAATCCAGCGCAAGGCCATGTGACCAGACGTCATAAAGGTATGATTGCGTCACGTGACGTGTCCCTTGGGTTTTCATCGCTTCCGCGTCTGTCGCTACTACTGACATGCTCTGTTGTCCGTCGCTGTGGCCAGTATACCACTGATCTAGAGCCTTTCTTCGGACATTATCGAAAGGTAGTCGTTTGACACACGATAATACCTTCGCTGTTTTATACGTTTGTTGTCGAAAGTGGCCTTGATATGTGTACTGACGCACACACACACACACACACACACACACACACACACACACACACACACACACACACACACAATTTGCGCATCTCGCGTTTGTGCGTTGTAAACTGTTAACCTGAATGTGACGTTCTCCAACTTCTCTGTATCTGACGGCCATACTCAATGATATTCCTTACGGACTTACCACACGGCCATACGCCAGGACACTCGAGCCGCGAATAACGAAGGCAGATTTCCACCCTCAAGAATCATCCGGCATCGCGAGTGTGGCGGGAACCTCGTTAGTCACACCGATCGGGAAGTACCCTGACAAACTCCCCTCTCTTTTCACTCTCTGGACCTGCACCGACAAACAACAGCGTAACAGACCTCCGGCTAATATAAAGCATCATGAGAGACAATAACACTCTGCTAATGCCTTCTGTGAATATTTTGAGGTCTGCATTTTCGGACAACGGTGACGAGCACTTGCACTTAAGCTAGGAAGTTTCTTTTTTTTTTCCTTAAAAAGTCGGAACTTAATACTAATTCAGAGCACCTTGAACGCGCTGCTCTCAAACAAAACAAAATGCCCCCTCCCCCCTCCCCCCCCCCCCCACACACACATTCCCACAACCTTTCACTGATACACTTACAACATTGCAGTCCTACTACAGCAATGTTTGTTTTCATTTAATTTTTGTTCTCCTACAGCGATTGGCGGAGAGCCGTGGGGTAGCCCTTGGTGTACCTCCAAGGGAAAGGTCGTTGATCTTTTGGCAAGCAAAAGGTGATACCCACGTAAACAATGCTCGAGTCCCTATCTAAAGCCTACCAGGCTTGAAAAATTCCACTGCCCTTGACATTGCGGTAAACCAGTCAATCAGATGCGGTCCGACGAGCGCTTGACTTTCGTCTACTGTTTCCATGCTGCGAAGCCGTGAAATCGTTTCGGATATAGTTCAGCCGAAGATTACGAAACGGTACGTAACTGACTTGAAATCATTTTATGACTATCACTAAATATCAACATGCGCCTACGGAGACTGATTTTTTCCCCGATTTGTGGACATAGACGTCGCAAAATCTAACAAAAGACTCGCCAAACGGGGAGTCGTCTGTTGCTGAGATCATTTCTGCAGCGGCAGGTCGCTGTCAGCATAGCGATACTGGCAGAACTGACTCTGGAGCAAGCAAATCATAAGAGAACGCATAGAAATGGCACAACTGGCGTTCTCTCCCTACCTCATACGTGCGTGCTTCTCCTACCTTGCACCTTGTTGTCCTTACCTCATACAGCGTGTTGACCATCATAGGATCACTGGACAATACAATGCCACCTACTTCACCCCTCACTCTCGCTGCCGACCGCTGGTCGCCAATCAGCACGACGTTCTTCCCGAAGTTGGTATGAAATCGGAACTCAAGTGACTGCAATAAGAAACTAAGTGAATCCCTCCTGCAATAAGCAGTGAACAGATAAAACTACAGTTGTCACTGAACTTAAAACGGACACAACCTCTAGCATTGCAATACGTGAGACAAAGTGCTCAGAAATATTTTGCGAGGCGCCGTGGTTTTTCCTGGCGTTTACATTTAGGCGTTAAAGTCGTCTAAGCGTGTGAACGTGAGGAAAAAGAAAATCTTACTTATCGTTTGGACCATTTATTTTTTTTACCCATGTTTTACACAGGTTGTTACCTGCACGGTACTTACAACAGGTGTGACCTTCATTTTCCCAATCGTCTTCAGTTTCTTCTCTATCTGTGTCATCGCCTGCGGGTCTATCGTCAATTTCCTAATCGTCATTCTCTTCACGTCAGCCGGCAGCGTTTGGCTGTAGTCAAGGCCCATAACTCGTTCCTGAAGCGTGCTCGTCATCTCTCCCACACTAGAGGGCGGTGTGGTCTGCTGAACGCGTTTTGCCAACCGCCGGTGTGACGTCAGATTCCCGCGCCTCTCCAACAATACCGCCTTCCCGCCATGCACTTCAAACTTCATGTCGGCGTCAGCGGCCTTGGCCAGCTCCTTCAGCCGTCTCCGACACGTCCGCACGGAACTCTCCAGACGGTCACACGCCGCGTCTATATCGGCCATTGTTGCCTGTGTGGTTTTGTCGATGGTCAAGAGGTGCTGGTCCAGCTGACTGATGGCTCGCTCCAGGGCTTTCTCTCCCTCACTCAGCGTGGTCACCAGGTCGCCCAGTATGGCGCGTGCTTCGTCCACTTTCTTCTCCAGCTTCTCCTTGCGACAATCCTGATGGTCGGACATGGCGCACAGCAGACACACGGACACGCCGTGTGTGGGGCAGAAGAGTTCAGGCGCTCTGTCAGTGTGGGCGCTACAGGAGGCGGGGCGACTGGCTGACAGACGTTCTGGGGTCAATGACGTCAGACTCTCTGCCTTATGGTGACGAGTCGCTGACATCTTCCCGTGTACGATAGTGCACGACTGGCAAAACATGTCGCCACAGTGCAGGCAGATGGACGTGGCAGCCACGTTGACACAAACACAGCAGACGTGATCCTTGCTCAAGATGCGGGCACTCTCCACTAGAGTCGCCATGGCCAGGTCGGTGGGAAGGGCGTCAGCGATGTCTTCGCAGCTTTTGGAGGCGCGCTCTTTCGGATCCACGATGGCGCAGCGGCACAGCGGACATTTGCCTTCATTGTCAGACTTTAACCATGTCACCAAGCAGCCGCGGCAGATGAGATGGGCGCAAGGCAAAATTTTGGGATCAGTGAAATTCTCATGGCATACAGCACACTCCATCTCCTTCGGCTCAACAGAGGCAGCAGCAGTCGCCATCTTGGTTTGATGATCTGTTGCAAGGGACAGTAACGACTGTCAGCATTATATATTGCTAGTTCACTCCCCTTAATATCCGACACTGAAGTCGGACGGTTTATCCCCAGTCCCTGACAAAGAATTACTGCATTCTTTAAGCTTACTGTTTAGCTGCACTAAAAATACCCACAGGAGACCAGCAGAACAATTAGTATGAGTAGTTGTGGTAATGATTTGAGAACTGACACTTTTGTCCAAAATGGCTGAACTGGTAAGAGTTAAAACATAGTAATTTATCTCGACATCGAAGCAATATACAAACTGCTCGATGTAACATTAACCACCCATGATGCTTAGGCTTTAGCGAAACTGATGGAATTAGTTATACGTAGTAAGAGCTCTGCTTCATATAATACTCTGTATCTGTATCTAGGAAACTGCATACACATAACGTCAGAAAGAAGGTACACATGTTGCGGACCCAAACTGCCAAAGATGCGAATTTTTATGCTTAATATTTTGCATACCAAAAATATGGACATGATAAATATACTATCACCAACACCTGCTTATGAAACCATCGCCATGCTATTGCTATTTTGTTTGTTTGTTGTTGTTGTTGTTGTTATTTCACACCAGTCACTTGTATTTGGTCTAGGTCTCTATGTGTGCATCCGTTTACAGAAGGAAAACGTAGTAATATTAATCACAAGGAGTAACTTGGGCCGATCAGCAGACAGAATCGCATTGCAGAATCGAAACTGAACACAGTTTCTTTACAATACACCAAATCTTGTGTGACCTGTACATGCACATGTATATAATTATACGTGCGCTATCATCCATGTCCTGGATGGGACGTCCAAGGGACGTAGGCGATCACCTACTTATGCACCTACCTACTTTTTCATCGGCTGTAACGGATGAAAACAGCCTCTGATGACGTCTTCGGTGGTGGGGACTGAATAAGAGAGGAACGGCCTAGCGACAGAACGTAGACTGTTTTCAACACCGTTTACTTCACAATAATTATTCTGTTTATATGGGCTTTAACGTTTGGAATCTACAGTGTTTTTAAAGGCTATGCATGTTATGTGGCCATTCTGCAAGAGTACCAACTCCTGCACCCTAAACTCATGTGAATAGGGTATAATTGTTTCCCCTGGTACGAACCAGGAAGTGGTCTCAAGTTGCGAAACGGGTACCCGGCCAAGGCGGAACAGGTCAGTGTACCAACTGAAAACAGTATCTAAAACATTATTTACTTCAACTGGAATACGAAAATCAAGAGTCGTGTACTAATGTACGAAAGAGAACATTCGGAATGCCCTTCCCCAGAACGAAACAGGAACGGCCATGCTGACCGTGAAGGGGAAAAAAAAAAAAAAAAACACTACAGGAATGTTTTTTCCCCAGTAAAATAACACTGGGAATACACTCCTTCACGTTTCTTTCCTAGGAAAAATACACTCCCAGCGTTTTTTTCCTGGAAGTCTTTTTTGCCTCCTACACCGGCCTCGTGAACAGTGCGGCTGGTACACACTCAGTTACCTGACACACACACTAACGCGTTAAGTGGACGCTGGCCGTTACTGAATAAATCACAGACGCTGCAGCCGCGTGAATACGGCCAGCTGAGATTCTCTCTCTCTCTCTCTCTCTTTCTCTCGGCTCTGCCGCTCCGCTTTCGTTGTTGTTGTTCTTCTTTCAAAATTATTGGTTGTCACTCAGTGGTTGCACATAATTATGTATCGCAACTTTCGGCATTTAGCGTGCATGAAACTGTGCTATAGGCCTTCAGCTCTTATACACATTAAGCTCGGTACCCGGCAGAGCTGATCTTTAGCCCTAGGGCTGGTTTGGTGCAACGGCGCCTTGTATTATGCCCGTCATTTTTTTTTCGCGAAAAAACAGGGCGATGTTTTTTTTCGCGAAAATCTGACGGCGTTTTTTTCGCGAAAACCTGACTGAGTGGGCTAGTGTTTTTTTTTTTTTTTTTTTTTTCCCTTGCGAAAAAACGAACACCAACTATCTGCAGAAAAAGAGCATACCATTTTTTTTCGCGAAAAACGTTTTTTTTTTTTTTTTCGCGACATTTGTTTTTCGCGGAAAGATTGATGTTTTTTCGCGACAAAAGCGGTTTTGTCGCGAAAAAACGAATTTTTCGCAAAAAGATTGAATTTTGTCTGCTTTCGCCAATCGTACGTATCTGTTGGTGGCAGCAGGCAGTCATTAACGTGAAAACGGCCTGTATCTGACGGAATACACAAAAAAACAGTCACTGGCGACAGTCGGTCGTTCTCAAACCAAAACCGAAAGTAGCTACATCTCGGCTTTATCTCAACCATGTAGACTGTGAACGCCACTTTGGCAGATATTCAAACCCGGAAATTTCATTATAAGACTTACTTTTTAAACTGTGTCCTCGTGAGAGCCTCCTACCTGTTTGTCAGTTAAACCCCCAAACACCCACCCACCCTCCTACCTGTTTGTCAGGCTTTGAGAGATGGCCGTGAGGTGAGCGGGCACCGACACACACTGATCAGTCACGCAGGGGGCGTGTCACGTCTCGTGCGTCGCCGATATCGCGCCACGTGATCTCCTCTGTAATCGGTGTCGTCCGCGATGAAGTACTGGATAGTTGGGGCAGATAATTACGACGGCTTATCGACTATCGACTACACGTTATGGAAGTGACACACAAGGCGTTGTGCCAGTGTTATTTCTTGGGTGGATCAATTTAAATGCCCCTAACTTATTCGTCAACAGTTGTCCACAGATGCAGTGCCGCTCTAGATTCACCGAGAACCTCAATATTAGTGTTATTATCCTAGCCATCACTACAGTCAGTAACCGAGTAAATCCTTGATGCATTAAGAAACATGAATGAAAGAAGAATGATTTGATCCGATGGTCGACGGCCCGATGAGGTATCCTTCAGACTAAAGCTGCTCATAGATTTCTTCTTCTGAGGCTTTCGTTGATTTTCATCATATTTCAGTGATTTTGCTGCTCAAGTTAGCCGAAATATCGTGCTGGTAAAGTTATGATATACACCATGCGTCTTTGATGACTTTACTTCCACAAAATGAACATCACCGCCACTAACCATCAAGCGTGGTTCAGCCACTGTCACACACACACACACACACACACACACACACACACACACACACACACACACACACACACATACACACACACACAGATTCACAAGGTGAATTCACGTTTTAATGACATGATTAACGCTTGCACTTAAAATTCCACAGCATTTTAGCATTTCAGAAACCAGTTTTGTTTTTGCTTGAGAAATATACTCATAAAACAACTAAGAAGAAACTGAAACTGCTACATACAGGCAAAAGTGCAGGACACATACCTTGTGTCTCCTGCATGTTACATGTATAGACAACCGCAAGAACAACATACATGTAGGAAGAGTTTGTACATAGGTTCATGCCATGACTTAACCTTACATGTATAGACAACCGCAAGAACAACATACATGTAGGAAGAGTTTGTATATAAGTTCATGCCATGACTTGTATAGGCAACTGCAAAAACAGCACTCACGTAGGTTTGTACACTTCCATATGCTAAAAGAGTTACACTTTCACCATTTCCTCTACGCCTCTAGGCATGATATAGCAACAACTCCATAAAATAAATGGAGTTACACCTCCATATGATATACAGAGTTACAGCTCAATCTGATAATGAGTTACTCCTCCATATGATAAAGAGTTAAACCACCAAATGATAAAGAGTTAAACCTCCATATGATAAAGATTTAAACCTCCATATGATAAACAGTTAAAGCTCCATATGATAAAGAGTGAATGCTTCATGTGATATAGAGTTACACCTCCGTATGATATAGAGCTGGACCTCGATCCAAATGATGTAGAGTTAATCCAGTCCCGGTCACTTCCCGCTGTATATAACGTCCTTGATGTACGGGTTCTGTAGACCATTCCAATTCTACTGCATGACTGTCACAGGCAACGCTGTTATCTGGAAAAAATAGTAGATCTCGTGATAGTGTAGTGTTTACTGTGTATGTGAAGAATGCTGTCATAAGAGGAAAGGATGTGTTTTGTGGGAGGGGAAAAAGGGGGGCGGGGGTGTCTGTGGTTCTGAACTTATCGTATGTATAATACTGTGTAATAAACATATCAAAACAGGAAGCATAGGTGAACAGATGATTTTGTGATGATTCTAAAAAAAAAAACCTTTCTGTAACTAAATCCATTTTACTAAACAAACCACGATCACCACGATCGCCACCGCCAGCAACAACAACAACAACAACAAAACGAACAAACAAACCAAACAAATGGCTACAATAGCACCAAACAAACAGACAACCAACCAACCAACCGACCAAAGTCAGTGTGCAGTGTTCTCTATCTGACTATCAGGTTCAGCGAACTGTACTGAGGATAAAACAACTAACATGTTAAAGTTAGTTAGAAATCCGTTTTCAGTTCAAAAAATGGGCAACGCGAGAAAGATTATACACCAATTCTGGTGCAGCAACCACCGCCCATGGTCTGACAACACGATTCGGTAACTGCAAAAATCAGGCTGATTTCAAAATCATTGTCTTTACCTTCTTGTATTCATACTGGAGATCAAAAAACGCGTAGCACGGGTGAGTGACGTTGGAGACAGCCACACCCAGATCCTTCCCGTCCTTATACAGGTGGAGACAACCAGCATCGTCCACTAGCACCCCGACACGGCATCCTTCAGGGAGGTTACACAGCGCCTGGCCGATACTGGTCTTCACCTACAGTGACAGGGAACAGTAGGAATGTTTTTACACACACACACACACACACACACACACACACACACACACACACACACACACACACACACACTTCGTGTATTCCACGTTGAAAGTGACGTTCTCTGTACCTGACGACCACACTCAATGATATTCCTTACGGACTTACCTTACGGCCATACGCCTGGACAGACGAGCCCTCAATAACGACGGCAGATTCCCAGTGCCAAGCAGCCTCCGGCAGTGTAAGTGTGGCGGGATCCTCGTTAGTTACACCGATCGGTAAAAAGACCGGAAAATAATCTCTGTTCTCTTTCTGCACTATATGGACCTGCACCGACACACACAACATCGTAACAGACCTCCGGTTAATTTAAAAGATGAGAGAGAGAGAGAGAGAGAGAGAGAGAGAGAGAGAGATAATAACACTCTGCTGATGCCTTCTGTGAAATCTATATTTTGAGTAAACAGGGACGAGCACTTACACTTCCGTTAGGAAGCTTGCAATTTCTTTTTCCTTACAACGGTCGGGCACTTAACCAGTGGTCTTATTACACACTGCTTTAAAACACACACACACACACACACACACACACACACACACACACACACACACACACACACACAAAACACAAACAAACAACAAGAAAACGCGAAGTGTTGACCATGAGGTGATCATGGGTTGTGCCTACCTCTTACAGCGTGTTGTGCCTACCTCCTACAGCGTGTTGTGCCTACCTCCTACAGCGTGTTGTGCCTACCTCATACAGCGTGTTGTTCCTACCTCATACAGCGTGTTGTGCCTACCTCATAAAGCGTGTTGTGCCTACCTCATACAGCGTGTTGTGCCTACCTCATATAGTCCCTACCTCATACAGCGTGTTGTGCCTACCTCATATAGCGTGTTGTCCCTACCTCATACAGCGTGTTGTGCCTACCGCATATAGCGTGTTGTCCCTACCTCATATAGTCCCTACCTCATACAGCGTGTTGTGCCTACCTCATATAGCGTGTTGTCTCTACCTCATATAGTCCCTACCTCATACAGCGTGTTGTCCCTACCTCATATAGCGTGTTACCCCTACCTCATATAGCGTGTTGTCCCTACCTCATATAGCGTGTTGTCCCTACCTCATACAGCGTGTAGTCCCTACCTCATACAGATTGTTGTCCTTACCTCATACAGCGTGTTGACCATCATAGGATCACTGGACAATACAATGCCATCATTGTTACCCCTCACTTTCTCTGCCGACCGCTGGTCGTCACTCAGCACGATGTACTGCCCGTGCTTGGTATGAAATCGGAACTCTGGTGACTGCAATAAGAAAAGGAATGAATTTCTCCTACAATAACCAGAGAACAGATAAAAACGTACACTCATCAGTGAACTAAAAACGAGCACAACCTCTGGCATTGCAACACGCTGAGACAAAGTGTTCAGTAAAACATGGACAGGCGCTGTGGTTCTTCCTGGCGTTTTAGTTTACGTACTAAAGTTGTATAAGCGTGTGAACTTAGATAAACAAAAATATAACATGAAATTTTTAACCCATAATTCACACAGTTCGTTACCTGCACGGTACTTAGAACAGGTGTGACCTTCATCTGCCCAAGTGTGTCCAGTTCCTTCTCTATCTGTGTCATCTCCTGCGGGTCTATCGTCAGTTTCCTAATCGTCATTCTCTTCACGTCAGCCGGCAGTGTGGGGCTGTAATCAAGGCCCGTAACTCGTGCTTGGAGCGTGCTCATCATCTCTCCCACACTAGAGGGCGGTGTGGTCTGCTGAACGCGTTTTGCCAACCGCCGGTGTGACGTCAGTTTCCCGCGCTTCTCCAACATTGCCGCCTTCCCGAAATGCACTTCAGCCTTCATGTCGGCGTCAGCGGCCTTGGCCAGCTCCTTCAGCCGTCTCCGACACGTCCGCACGGAACTCTCCAGACGGTCACACGCCGCGTCTATGTCGGCCATTGTTGCCTGTGTGGTTTTGTCGATGGTCAAGAGGTGCTGGTCCAGCTGATTGATGGCTCGCTCCAGGGCTTTCTCTCCCTCGCTCAGCGTGGTCACCAGGTCGCCCAGTATGGCGCGTGCTTCGTCCACTTTCGTCTCCAGCTTCTCCTTGCGGCAATCCTGATGGTCGGACATGGCGCACAGCAGACAGACGGACACGCCGTGTGTGGGGCAGAAGAGTTCAGGCGCTCTGTCAGTGTGGGCGCTACAGGAGGCGGGGCGACTGGCTGACAGACGTTCTGGGGTCAGTGACGTCAGGCTCTCCACCTTATGGTGACGAGACATTGACAGCTTAGCATGTGCATTGGTACACGACTGGCAAAGCATGTCGACACAGTGCAGGCAGATGGACGTGGCAGCCACGTTGACACAGACACAGCAGACGTGGTCCTTGCTCAGGATGCGGGCACTCTCCACTAGCGCCGCCATGGCCAGGTCGGTGGGAAGGGCGTCAGCGATGTCTTGACAACTTTTGGAGGCGCGCTCTTTCGGATCCACGATAGCGCATCGGCACAGTGGACACTGGTCTTCATTGTCAGCTTTTAACCATGTCACTAAGCAGTCCCTACACAGAAGATGTGCGCACGGTAATATTTTGGGATCAGTGAAATCCTCATGACACACAACACACTCCATTTCTTTCGGCTCCACTGACGTGACTGGGGCAGCAGCAGTCGCCATCTTGTCGGGATCGTCTGTAAAAACATACAAGCCATAGAACACAAATGAACGAGGTCTCAAAATGCAAATAATTATATTCCCTTTTAGCCTCAGGGATCACAGTCACCCCTAAAAATTCTTCAAGCTACAAACAAAAAAGTATCATGCACAGACCAATCAAGGGCACGCACCTGACACGAGTTTATACAGAAAATCTGAATGTCTCCTTTCCGCTCAGGCCTCACTGGAGTATTGCTAGTCTACTGTCTGTTTAGGCCAGAAAGCCGCTTTATCCAACTCCGCTAGCCTCGCTTTTGTCGCTCTCCAGTGCAAAAAGTCACAGCTTCACTGGCAGCTTGCCTCTTGTTGTGGCCGTCTGGCGTGCACCTTGGACTACAAAAGTACAAAAATCACGAAAATCACGCTTTTTTATGACAAATCATTATATACTATTATATACATTATATTGTTTTCTTTCTATCTCTGTTTTTTTTTTTTTTGCCGGTGTGTGTGTGTGTGTGTGTGTGTGTGTGTGTGTGTGTGTGTGTGTGTGTGTGTTTTTGTGTGTGAGGGCTGGGGGTTGGGTTGGGGTTCGGGGTGGGTAGCGTCTTTAATTTTGTAAACCACAAACGTGATTCCAATGAAGACGTAACTGGAAATGATCTGCACACATTTTCTCCCTTTTTGTTGCGGGGTTGGGAATGGGAGGTGGGGGGGGGGGGGGGGGTGGGGGCGGGAATTATTGGAAGGTGAAGTTGGCCGATGTAGTCATGCTGAAACAGCAGACACGTGACGTATGTACGGGGCAGCTGCAGGACTGAATTGTCGAATTCATCTTTTTAAGTGTACTTTACTTGGGCACGAAGTTGCAAATTATGATGAGTTCAGTAGGAAAGCATGCGTCTGTGGCTCGGCTACAACACACAGCGTTTACTGACATCGGGGAGTTACTACACCACGGCAGATCATAGACACTGTGTTGTTTTGTCCCCTTCCAGTAAAGCAGGAAGTGACTGAACGACAAAAGCTGATCCTCTAAGTCATCTGTCACGAAAACTATGACCTCTAGACAGGCCGGCTTAGTTCAACCAGCACACACTCGTCTTTGACTCTAAAGATACTAACGTTGGTGGCAGCAGGCAGTCATAAGCGTGGAAACAACTTGTATCTGACGGAATACGCAAAAAAAACAGTCACTGACGACAGTCGGTCGTTCACAAACCAAAATCGAAAGTAGCTACATCGCGGCTTTGTCTCAACCATGTAGACTGTGAACGCCAGTTTGACAGCTATTCAAACACGGAAATTTCATTACAAGACTTACTATTTTAACTGTGTCCTTGTGAGAGCCTCCTACCTGTTTGTCTGTCGTTGAGAGATGGCCTTGAGTTGAGCGGCACCGACACACACTGATCAGCCACACAGCGGGCGTGTCACGTCTCGCGCGTCGCTGATATCGCGTCACATGATCTCCGCTATAATCGGTGTCGTCCGCGATGAACTACTGGATAGTAGGGGCAGATAATTACAATGACGGCTTATAGACTATCGACTATTCGTCATGCAAGTGACACACAAGGCGATGTGCCGATGCTATTTCTGTGTTGCTTGAATGTAAATGCCCCTAACTGATTCATCAAAAGTTGTCCGATGCAGTGCCGCTCTAAATTCACTGAGAACCTCAGTATTAGTGTTATTATCCTAGTCATCACTTCACTGAGTCAGTAACCGAGTAACTCCTTGATGCATTAAAAACCAGGGGCGCCGGAACCGGGGGGCAGGGGGGGCAGTTGCCCCCCCCTGTACCCAAGCAGGGGGGGCAAGAGTATCTTTTTGCCCCCCCCCCTGGAAAATCAGGTGGCTATGGCAAGAGGGGGGGGGGGGGGGCAAAGCCATGGTCTTGCCCCCCCTCCCTTCCCCTACCCCCCCCCCCCCCCCCCCTCTTCCTGCTCTCTCCCTCAACCCACCCAACAGACAACTCAGTTTAGCCGTTGCATGAAATATCAAAACGACTCGGCAGAAAGTCGTCCGATAATCACTTTCGCCCCCCCCCCCCCCCCCCCACTTTTCACTTTCTTCGGGCAACGTCCTTCATTTCACTGGCTCCCTGGTTTTTGTCTGCGCATCATCTGAAAGCCGCCCCCCCCCCCCCCCCCCCCCGCTTTTCATTTTCTCCGGGCAACGTCCTTCCTTTCACTGGCTCTGGCTCCCCCCCCCCCCCCTTTCTGAGATTCTGCCCCCCCTCCCCCCAAAATCTTCCGGCGCCCCTAAAAACGTAAATGAAAGAAGAATGATTTGATCCGTTGGTCGACGGCGCGATGAGGTATCCTTCAGACCAAAGCTGCTGATGGATTTCTTCTTCTGAGGCTTTCATAGATTTTCCATCATATTTCAGTGATTTTGCTGCTCAAGTTACCGATATATCGTGCTGGTAAAGTTATGATATAGATCTACACCACGCGTCTTTGATGACAAAATGAACATCACCGCCACTAACCATCAAGCGTGGTTCAGCCACTGTCACACACACACACACACACACACACACACACACACACACACACACACACACACACACACACATATATATACACACACACACACACACACACACACACACACACACACACACACACACACACACACACACAGATTCACAAGGTGAATTCACGTTTTAATGACATGATTAACGCTTGCACTTAAAATTCCACAGCATTTTAGCATTTCAGAAATCACTTTTGTTTTTGCTTGAGAAATATACTCATAAAAAACTAAGAAGAAACTGAAACTACTACAGACAGGCAAAAGTGCAAGACACATACCTTGTGTCTCCTGCATGTCACATGTATAGACAACCGCAAGAACAACATACATGTAGGAAGAGTTTGTACATAAGTTCATACCATGTCTTAACGTTACATGTATAGACGACTGGAAAACCAGCATCCACGTAGGAAGAGTTTGTACACTTCCATATGCTAAAAGAGTTACACTATCACCATTTCCTGTATGCCTCTGGATGTGATATAGCAACAACTCCATAAAATAAATGGAGTTACACCTCTATATGATTTACAGAGTTACAGCTCAATCTGATAACGAGTTACTCCTCCATATGATAAAGTGTTAAACCTCCATATGTTAAAGAGTTAAACCTCCATCTGATATAGAGTTACACCTCCATATGATTTACACTTTTACAGCGTTACAGCTCAATCTGATAATGAGTTATTCCTCCATATAATAAAGAGTTAAAGCTACATATGATAAACAGTTAAAGCTCCATATGATAAAGAGTTAACCCTCCATATGATAAACAGTTAAAGCTCCATATGATAAAGAGTGAATGCTCCATGTGATATAGAGTTACACCTTCGTATGATATAGAGCTGGACCTCGATCCAAATGATGTAGAGTTAACCCAGTCCCGGTCACTTCCCACTGTATATAACGTCCTTGCTGTACTCGTTCTGTAGACCATTTCAATTCTACTGGTTGACTGTCACAGGCAACGCTGTTATCTGGAAAAAAAAAACCCAGTAGTGATTGTGTAGTGTTTACTGTGTGTGTGAAGCATGCTGTCATACAGGAAAGGTAAAGGGTGTGTTTTATGGGACGGGGAAAGGGGGGGGGGGGCGGGGGAAGGGTGGAGGGGGGTGTCTGTAGTTCTGAACTTGTCGTATATGTATAATACTTTGTAATAAACATATCAAAACAGGAAGCATAGGTAAACAGATGATTTTGTGATGATTCTTAAAAAAAAAGATTTCTGTAACTAAATCCATTTTACTAAATAAACCACGATCACCACGATCGCCACCGCCCACAACAACAACAACAACAACAACAAAACGAACAAACAAACCAAACAAATGGCTACAATAGCACCAAACAAACAGACAACCAACCAACCAACCGACCAAAGTCAGTGTGCAGTGTTCTCTCTCTGACTATCGGGTACAGCGAACTGTACAGAGGATAAAACAACTAACATGTTAAAGTTAGTTAGAAATCCGTTTTCAGTTCAAAAAATGGGCAACGCGAGAAAGATTATACACCAATTCTGGTGCAGCAACCACCGCCCATGGTCTGACAACACGATTCGGTAACTGCAAAAATCAGGCTGATTTCAAAATCATTGTCTTTACCTTCTTGTATTCATACTGGAGATCAAAAAACGCGTAGCACGGGTGAGTGACGTTGGAGACAGCCACACCCAGATCCTTCCCGTCCTTATACAGGTGGAGACAACCAGCATCGTCCACTAGCACCCCGACACGGCATCCTTCAGGGAGGTTACACAGCGCCTGGCCGATACTGGTCTTCACCTACAGTGACAGGGAACAGTAGGAATGTTTTTACACACACACACACACACACACACACACACACACACACACACACACACACACACACACACACACACACACACACACACTTCGTGTATTCCACGTTGAAAGTGACGTTCTCTGTACCTGACGACCACACTCAATGATATTCCTTACGGACTTACCTTACGGCCATACGCCTGGACAGACGAGCCCTCAATAACGACGGCAGATTCCCAGTGCCAAGCAGCCTCCGGCAGTGTAAGTGTGGCGGGATCCTCGTTAGTTACACCGATCGGTAAAAAGACCGGAAAATAATGTCTCTTCTCTTTCTGCACTATCTGGACCTGCACCGACACACACAACATCGTAACAGACCTCCGGTTAATATAAAAGATAAGAGAGAGAGAGAGAGAGAGAGAGAGATAATAACACTCTGCTGATGCCTTCTGTGAAGTCTATATTTTGAGTTAACAGGGACGAGCACTTACACTTCCGTTAGGAAGCTTGGAATTTCTTTTTCCTCACAACGGTCGGGCAGTTAACCAGTGGTCTTATTACACACTGCTTTAAAACACACACACACACACACACACACACACACACACACACACACACACACAAACAAACAAGAAAACGCAAAGTGTTGACCATGATGTGATCATGGGTTGTGCCTACCTCATATAGCGTGTTGTGCCTACCTCATATAGCGTGTTGTGCCTACCTCATATAGCGTGTTGTGCCTACCTCATATAGCGTGTTGCGCCTACCTCATACAGCGTGTTGTCCCTACCTCATATAGCGTGTTGTGCCTACCTCATATAGCGTGTTGTGCCTACCTCATATAGCGTGTTGCGCCTACCTCATATAGCGTGTTGCGCCTACCTCATACAGCGTGCTGTCCCTACCTCATATAGCGTGTTGTCCCTACCTCATATAGCGTGTTGTGCCTACCTCATATAGCGTGTTGTGCCTACCTCATATAGCGTGTTGTGCCTACCTCATATAGCGTGTTGTCCCTACCTCCTACAGCGTGTTGTCCCTACCTCCTACAGCGTGTTGTGCCTACCTCATACAGCGTGTTGTGCCTACCTCATATACCGTGTTGTGCCTACCTCCTACAGCGTGTTGTGCCTACCTCATACAGCGTGTTGTGCCTACCTCATATAGCGTGTTGTGCCTACCTCATCTAGCGTGTTGTGCCTACCTCATACAGCGTGTTGTGTCTACCTCATACAGCGTGTTGTGCCTACCTCATCTAGCGTGTTGTGCCTACCTCATACAGCGTGTTGTGCCTACCTCATACAGCGTGTTGTGCCTACCTCATCTAGCGTGTTGTGCCTACCTCATACAGCGTGTTGTGCCTACCTCATATAGCGTGTTGTCCCTACCTCATATAGTCCCTACCTCATACAGCGTGTTGTGCCTACCTCATATAGCGTGTTGTCTCTACCTCACATAGTCCCTACCTCATACAGCGTGTTGTCCCTACCTCATATAGCGTGTTACCCCTACCTCATTTAGCGTGTTGTCCCTACCTCATATAGCGTGTTGTCCCTACCTCATACAGCGTGTTGACCATCATAGGATCACTGGACAATACAATGCCATCATTATTACCCCTCACTTTCTCTGCCGACCACTGGTCGTCACTCAGCACGATGTTCTGCCCGTGCTTGGTATGAAATCGGAACTCTGGTGACTGCAATAAGAAAAGAAAAGGAATGAATTTCTCCTACAATAAGCAGAAAACAGATAAAAACGTACACTTGTCAGTGAACTTAAAACGAGCACAACCTCTGGCATTGCAACATGCTGAGACAAAGTGTTCAATAAAACATGGACAGGCGCTGTGGTTCTTCCTGGCGTTTTAGTGTACGTACTAAAGTTGTATAAGCGTGTGAACTTAGATAAACGAAAATATTACATGTCGTTTTTAACCCATGTTTCACACAGTTCGTTACCTGTACGGTAGTTACAACAGGTGTGACCTTCATTTGCCCAAGTGTGTCCAGTTTCTTCTCTATCTGTGTGATCGCCTGCGGGTCTATCGTCAATTTCCTAATCGTCATTCTCTTCACGTCAGCCGGCAGCGTGGGGCTGTAATCAAGGCCCGTAACTTGAGCCTGCAGCGTGCTCGTCATCTCTCCCACACTAGAGGGCGGTGTGGTCTGCTGAACGCGTTTTGCCAACCGCCGGTGTGACGTCAGTTTCCTGCGCCTCTCCAACAGTACCGCCTTCCCGCCATGCACTTCAGCCTTCATGTCGGCATCAGCGGCCTTGGCCAGCTCCTTCAGCCGTCTCCGACACGTGCGCACGGAGCTCTCCAGACGGTCACACGCCGCGTCTATGTCGGCCATTGTTGCTCGTGTGGTTTTGTCGATGACCAAGAGGCGCTGGTCCAGCTGATTGATGGCTCGCTCCAGGGCTTTCTCTCCCTCACTCAGCGTGGTCACCAGGTCGCCCAGTATGGCGCGTGCTTCGTCCACTTTCTTCTTCAGCTTGACCACCTTCGGACATTCGCGGTGATCTGAGGTGGCGCACAGCAGACAGACGGACGCGCCGTGTGTGGGGCAGAAGAGTTCAGGCGTTCTGTCAGTGTGGGCGCTACAGGAGGCGGGGCGACTGGCTGACAGACGTTCTGGGGTCAATGACGTCAGACTCTCCACCTTGTGGTGACGAGACACTGACAGCTTAGCATGTGCGTTGGTACACGACTGGCAAAGCATGTCGTCACAGTGCAGGCAGATGGACGTGGCAGCCACGTTGACACAGACACAGCAGACGTGGTCCTTGCTCAGGATGCGAGCACTCTCCACTAGCGCCGCCATGGCCAGGTCGGTGGGAAGGGCGTCAGCGATGTCTTCACAGCTTTTGGAGGCGCGATCTTGCGGATCCACGATAGCGCAGCGACACAGCGGACATTGGTGTTCGTTGTCAGACTTTAACCATGTCACTAAGCAGTCGCGGCAGATAAGATGGGCGCAAGGCAAAATTTTGGGATCAGTGAATTCCTCATGACACACAGCACACTCCCTCTCCTTCGGCTGTACAGAGGCAGCAGCAGTCGCCATCTTGGTTTGATCGTCTGTTGCAAGGGACAGTAACGACTGTAATGTAATACTCGTACACTTTTGTATCTAGCAAATTGCATACACATGACGTCAGAAAGAAGGTACACATGTTGCGGAATAAAACTGCCAAAGATGCGAATTTTCATGCTTAATATTTTGCATACAAAAATTATGGGCATGATAAATATACTATCACCAACACCTGCTTATGAAACCATCGCCATGCTATTGCTATTTTGTTTGTTTGTTGTTGTTGTTATTTCACACCAGTCACTTGTAGTTGGTCTAGGTCTCAGTCTAGTATGTGTGTATCCGTTTACAGAAGGAAAACGTAGTAATATTAATCACAAGGAGTAACTTGGGCCGATCAGCATACATGTTCGCATTGCGGAATCGAAACTGATCACAGTTTCTTTACAAAACACCAAATCTTGTGTGACCTATACATGCACATGTATATATACGTGCGTTATCATCCATGTCGTGGATGGGACGTCCAAGGGACGTAGGCGATCACCTACTTATGCACCTACCTACTTTTTACTCGGCTATAACGGATGAAACCCTATATGGTCCACCCCTTGTCGTGGGGTAGTGGCTTGTGTACCTCAATGACCCAGAGAGCTATGCCAGCGGGAGCACATGCTCCTGGCAGGGTCACCCAAGCTGGACAGGTCGAAGGGTAGAGGTGAGACGAATGTGGACCACCTCTCCAAGATGCTAAACGGGTTTGCGTAGGGTTAACAGCCCTACCAGTAAAAAAAACAGTAAGTTACAGAAGCATCGACAGCAATAAACCAAACCATTCACCTGGGCGGGGCGACCTATGACGCATTGCAGTGAAAGCCGAAAGGAAGCTGCAAGGCCGACCCCCCTTCTAACACCCAGGGCAACAACGAGAGTAGCCACATAGAACATCAGGACAATGAATGAAGTAGGAAGGACCATACAAGTAGCAAGAGAGATGAAGAACTACGAGACAGCAGTACTGGGACTGAGTGAGACAAGGTGGCTACAGACAGGACAGCTGAGATTTTCATCGGGAGAGCAATTGCTGTACTCTGGACACACAGAGGATGGAGCCCCCCACACTGAGGGCGTGGCCCTGATGCTGGCACCGGAGGCACAGCGGGCACTCATCGGCTGGGAACCTGTCAACTCCCGCATCATCACAGCCAAATTCATCACCAAGAAAAAGACATCAAGCTGAACATCATCCACTGCTACGCTCCCACCAATGATGCGGAAGAGGAGAAAAAAGATGACTTCTACCAACAACTGCACAGTGATAGATAGAGGAGGAGCCAAGGACATGACCATACTGATGGGAGACTTCAACGCCAAGATTGGATCAGACAACACAGGCTACGAGGACACCATGGGAACACACGGACTGGGACAGATGAACGAAAATGGTGAGCGCTTTGCAGACTTTTGTGGCTTGAACCAGCTAGTGATAGGAGGCAGCATCTTCCCACACGAGCGCATCCACAAGGCCACATGGAGATCGCCGGACCATGTCACGGAGAACCAGATTGATCACATCTGCATCAGCCGGAAGTTCAGGAGATGTGCGCGTGATGAGGGGTGCTGATGTATCATCAGACCACCACCTTCTTGCAACAACATTGAGACTTCGGCTTAAGAGACACACCAGCGCCAACAACACACGGACCAGGTACACCGTTGGACTACTCAGGAACACAGACACACAAGCAGCATTCCGGAGCAGCCTTTCCAACAGGTTCCAGCCACTGCAAGACCTGATAGAAGACAGTGGAATGGATATCGAGACACAGTGGGAACGCAGCAAGAAACTCTGGCACGACACATGCGAAAAGGTCCTTGGCAAGAGAAAGACCCAGCACAAGGAATGGATCTCTGCTGATACCATCCAGAAGCTGGAAGTTAGGAAAGAGAAGAAAACTGCACTGCACACGAGCCGAACAAGAAGAGCTAAGGCAAAGGCACAAGAAGAATACACAGCAGCTGACAGAGAAGTGAAGAGGAGCACCAGGAAGGACAAGAGGGACTACATCGACAACCTGGCCAGTCAAGCAGAGGAAGCAGCCCGACAAGGGAATCTAAAAGACCTGTACCAGGTGACCAAGAAGCTCACGGGCAAATTTCAGCAGACAGACAAACCAGTGAAGGACAAGAACGGGCACCCACTGACAACAACTGAGGAACAGCTGAAGCGATGGGCAGAACAGTTCAGGGAGCTGTTAAATTGCCCCATCCCTGAAACACTACCAGACATCCCACAAGCAGAGACAGAACTACCCATCAACTGCGAAAAGCCCGCTAAGGCGGAGATCAGGAAAGCCATCATGACACTGAGAAATGGGACAGCTGCAGGGCCGGACGAGTTACCAGCAGAAGCCATCAAACCAGACACAGAGACAGCTGTCAACATGCTGCATAGCCTATTCAGCAAGATCTGCGAGAAGGAAGAGGTACCAGCCCAGTGGAAAGTAGGGATCGTCATCAAGCTGCCAAAGAAAAGGGACCTCAGGGACTGCAGCATGCAACTACCGAGGGATCATGCTCCTGTCAGTGCCAGGCAAGGTTCTCAACAGAATTCTACTGGAGAGGATGAGGGAGGCAGTCGACCCCATGCTCCGAGACCAGCAGGCGGGCTTTCGCAGGAACAGGTCCTGCGCTGACCAGACCGCCAGCCTACGCATCATTGTTGAGCAGTCACTGGAGTGGAACTCCCCCCTCTACATCAACTTCATAGACTGTGAGAAGGCTTTCGACAGTGTAGACAGAGAGGCGCTGTGGAAGCTGCTAAGGCACTATGGAGTTCCCGGGAAGATCATCTCCCTGATCCGGTGCACCTACCAAGACATGAGCTGCGGGATTGCCCATGCCGGCCAGTTGTCAGAAAGCTTCGAGGTGAAGACCGGAGTCCGCCAGGGATGCCTGTTGTCCCCGTTCCTCTTCCTCCTGGTCATCGACTGGATCATGAAGACCACTACAGCAGGCAGGAAAAACGGGATACAGTGGGCACTCTGGACGTAGCTGGATGACCTCGACTTTGCGGACGACCTGGCGCTCCTGTCTCACAGCCACAGCCAGATGCAGGACAAGACTACGTGCCTGGAAGCCACATCAGCCGGAACAGGGCTCAAGATCAACAGGAGGTAAACCGAGCTGATGAAGATCAACACCACTGCCAACACACCAGTCACAGTCGGTGGAGAGCCAATCAGGGGGGTACAGTCTTTTATCTACCTGGGGAGTGTGGTTGATGGACAGGGAGGCACAGACCGAGACGTCACAGCCAGAATCGGCAAGGCAAGAGCAGCAATGGTCATGCTGAAGAACGTCTGGGCATCCAAAGCTGTCAGCATAAGAACCAAACTTCGCATCTTCAACTCCAACGTGAAGTCAGTTCTGCTCTACGGATGCGAAACATGGAGGACAACAAAGACGATGCAGCAGAAGATCCAGACATTTCTCAACACCTGTCTGAGGCGCATCTTCAACATCCGATGGCCAGAGAAGTTCCGGAACGAAGAGCTGTGGGAGCGAGCGGGGCAGGAACCAGTGGCCAAGCAGATCCTGCGGAGGAAGTGGGGCTGGATTGGACACACCCTCAGGAAGTAATTCTTTGTCTGGATGTCAACTTTGAATGGGCCTAAGGCCTGTCAATAAACAAATTTTATTCTGGTTGCGGACTGAGGACGAGCTAGACGGCACTGGCTGGTCGCTATTTTTATCAGGTTTTTTTTTTTTTTTTTTTTTTTTGGGGGGGGGGGGGGGTTTAGTCCGACTCTGTTCAGAAATGGACCGTCGCAATTCTCTAATATTAGAAGCCACAAAGTCCCGAAAACGGTCGCAATGGCCAAATGAAACATCTTTCTATCTGGCAAACAGCCTTAGAGCTTCGAAAGTGGCAGTTTTCCATCCACAAACATACAGGCTTTATATATATATATATAAACACAGAATTACGGCGAATGCACAGGAAAGTTGTGGCACTGAATTGCCGAGAGTATCTGATGAATGCGGTGTATTAAGACATCCTCTGTGTCGTAGGTTCTTCGTCTGTTTAAAGAACGGTAGCGTGCAGTATTCACTGACTACGGGGAGTAGGTACGAGTACACTCTACACAGTGTGTGAGAGAATGCGTGTGATTCACGTGAGCGTGCGTGTTGGGTTCAGTTCGCGGCGCTTTGAGCCGATTCATGAAATTGGGTAAAGCGCCTATACAATACTCATTATTATTATTATTATTATTATTAAGAACACACATTGTTTGAGTTGTAACCGTGTAAGAAAGCAGGAAGTGGATTGTAAGTTATAAAAGGTAACCCTCTACTTGTAATCTTGCACCACACACTGTGAAATACAATCTGTATTTCATTCTTGCACCACAGCACCTGTAGCTTAAACGACTGTACCACACCACCTGTAGCTTAAACGACTTAACAACGGGCGTTCACCAACACACACACACACACACACACACACACACACACACACACTTGTCTATGACTAAGTAAAGTTTAACAGGGTCTAATATTGGTGAGTGTCAACAGTCTGAAAAATACGGCATAAGTAGGAAGGAATAGGTAAAAACAGTCACTGACGAATGCCGTCCTGTCACCGAAACTAAAACTTAGTTTGAACTACATGTAGTACGTTCGATGCCAGTGCCACCTTGGCCCGGCAGATATTCAACTACAGTAATTTCAATAAAGGACTTAGATATGCTTATACCTAAATTATGCCGTGTTGGCCGATTCATACCTGTTTGCCAGTCCTCGGTAAAAAGCCCTGCGAGGGACACAGACACTATTCGCTGACAGAAGCCGGGTCTTAAGTGGCTTTGTGACGTCAGTCTCGGGTCGCTGTAGTCGCATCACGTGACCTCCGAAAGAATTCGGTCGTCCACGGTGACCTACTGGATGGCAGGGTGGTTACGCAATGCACGGTCGGTCGTTACATTATTGGTTACAAAAGTTGCACACTATAAGCGACAGAACAATGTAAGCGGTGACAAATGCCCTCCCCCCACCCCACCCCCCCGCCCCTCTCCCAGCCAACCCCCAATCTATTAATCGACATGCATTTTGTGTGTGTGTGTGTGTGTGTGTGTGTGTGTGTGTGTGTGTGTGTGTGGGTGGGTGTGTGTGGATGGGGGGGGGGGGTGGGTGTGTGGTAAATTATTATTATTATCATTATTGGTTTGGTACGGGTGGTAAATTATTATTATGATTATTATTGGTGTGGAACGGGTGGTAAATTAGTAGTAGTAGTATTGGCGATGTGCCAGTGTTATTTCTGGGTATGAACAATAAGTCTATGAGGAATAGG
>JACVVK020000047.1:40000-147500 GCA_018292915.2 Batillaria attramentaria | reverse complement strand
ATTTAGGTGTTAAAGTCGTCTAAGCGTGTGAACGTGAGGAAAAAGTAAATCTTACTTACCGTTTGGACCATTTATTTTTTACCCATGTTTTACACAGGTTGTTACCTTTACGGTACTTACCACAGGTGTAACCTTGATTTTCCCAATCGTATTCAGTTTCTTCTCTATCTGTGTCAGCGCCTGCGGGTCTATCGTCAGTTTCCTAATCGTCATTCTCTTCACGTCAGCCGGCAGCGTTTGGCTGTAGTCAAGGCCCAGAACTCGTTCCTGAAGCGTGCTCGTCATCTCTCCCACACTAGAGGGCAGCGTGGTCTGCTGAACGCGTTTTGCCAACCGCCGGTGTGACGTCAGTTTCCCGCGCCTCTCCAACAATACCGCCTTCCCGCCATGCACTTCAAACTTCATGTCGGCGTCAGCGGCCTTGGCCAGCTCCTTCAGCCGTCTCCGACATGTCCGCACGGAACTCTCCAGACGGTCACACGCCGCGTCTATATCGGCCATTGTTGCCTGTGTGGTTTTGTCGATGGTCAAGCGGTGCTGGTCCAACTGACTGATGGCTCGCTCCAGGGCTTTCTCTCCCTCACTCAGCGTGGTCACCAGGTCGCCCAGTATGGCGCGTGCTTCGTCCACCTTCTTCTCCAGCTTCTCCTTGCGACAATCCTGATGGTCGGACATGGCGCACAGCAGACAGACGGACACGCCGTGCGTGGGGCAGAAGAGTTCAGGCGCTCTGTCAGTGTGGGCGCTACAGGAGGCGGGGCGACTGGCTGACAGACGTTCTGGGGTCATTGACGTCAGACTCTCTACCTTATGGTGACGAGTCGCTGACATCTTCCCGTGTACGATAGTGCACGACTGGCAAAACATGTCGCCACAGTTCAGGCAGATGGACGTGGCAGCCACGTTGACACAGACACAACAGACGTGGTCCTTGCTCAGGATTCGGGCACTCTCGACTAGCGCCGCCATGGCCAGGTCGGTGGGAAGGGCGTCAGCGATGTCTTCGCAGCTTTTGGAGGCACGCTCTTTCGGATCCACGATGGCGCAGCGGCACAGCGGACATTTGCCTTCATTGTCAGATTTTAACCATGTCACCAAGCAGTCGCGGCAGATGAGATGGGCGCAAGGCAAAATTTTGGGATCAGTGAAATCCTCATGGCATACAGCACACTCCATCTCCTTCGGCTCTACAGAGGCAGCGGCAGTCGCCATCTTGGTTTGATCGTCTGTTGCAAGGGACAGTAACGACTGTGAGCATTATATATTACTAGTTCACTCCCCTTAATATCCGACACTGAAGTCGGACGGTTTATCCTCAGTCCCTGACAAATAATTACTACATTCTTGAAGCTTACTGTTTAGCTGCACTAAAAATACCCACAGGAGACCAGCAGAACAATTAGTATGAGTAGTTGTGGTAATGATTTGAGAACTGACACTCTGCTTCATGTAATACTCGTACACTTTTGTATCTAGCAAATTGCATACACATAACGTCAGAAAGAAGGTACACATGTTGCGGAATAAAACTGCCAAAGATGCGAATTTGTATGCTTAATATTTTACATACCAAAAATATGGACATGATAAATATACTATCACCAACACCTGCTTATGAAACCATCGCCATGCTATTGCTATTTTGTTTGTTTGTTGTTGTTGTTATTTCACAACAGTCACTTGTATTTGGTTCAAAGTTCAAATAGATTTATTCTACCCTCTAGGGGCATAGAATAGACAAAGAAATACAAACGGTACAACATGTGCAGTGCATCTTCTATACATACATAGTTTACATACATACTTGTATTTGGTCTAGGTCTCTATGTGTGCATCCGTTTACAGAAGGAACACCGTAGTAATATTAATCACAAGGAGTAACTTGGGCCGATCAGCATACATGTTTGCATTGCAGAATTGAAATTGAACACAGTTTCTTTACAAAACACCAAATCTTCTGTGACCTGTACATGCACATGTATATAATTATACGTGCGTTATCATCCATGTCGTGGATGGGACGTCCAAAGGACGCAGGCTATCACCTACTTATGCACCTACCTACTTTTTCATCGGCTATGACGGATGACTCGGTTGAAAACAGCCTCTGATGGCGTCTTCGATGGTGGGGACTGAAAAATAGAGGAACGGCCTTGCGACAGAACGTAGACTGTTTTTAACACCGTTTATTTCACAATATTATGTTTATGTGGGCTTTAACTTTTGGAATCTACAGTGTTTCTAAAGGCTTTGTGTGTTATGTGGCCATTCTGCAACAAGAGTAACAACTCCTGCACCCTAAACTCTAGACTCCAGAGTGCAGTCCCTTTTCGGCGGGGCGTGAAAATGTGACTGCTTACAGCCAGCGCCATTTTCAAAAATGGCGAAATATTTTTAGACAAGCGAAGACTTGTGTGTCATATGATTCGATTTGAAACGAAGTCTTGAAAATCTTTGCCAGCGGACAATTATTGTTGCGCTTTGATGGCACTGTTTACGTGGTACACTGATCCAACATGATGTGAGTAAACGGCAAGGGGGTTGCACTCTGACAGGCCAAGGTGTTGCACTCTACAGGCAAGTATCATTGCATGGTGCAGACGATCACGTACCTGCCTTGTGGTGGAATAAGAGACGATTACAAAAGCATACACACCCGTGCTCTAGGACTGAATGTAACAATAGATCTGTCCACTGATTCAGACAGAGACATGTCATGTATGTCTCTGATTCAGAAACACGCCTACTTTCACTCTTAAGACAGCCTGCTATCACTTGCGCCATTGAGGATCCCTCTGGGTTCAAAGCTGGTCAAGGATGACATAGTGCGCGACCTTGTGTTTGAGAGCACCGAGACAATTTAGGCCCGTCACGGTAGCGCAGTGAGCGCCATTTCCCCACCGTGCACAGAGGTACTTTCCACTGAAAGACTCTGTGCCCCAGAGAGTGCCTAAACTCATGTGAATAGGGTATAATTCTTTCCCCTGGTACGAACCAGGAAGTGGTCTCAAGTTGCGAAACGGGTACCCGGCCAAGGCGGAACAGGTCAGTGTACCAACTGAAAACAGTTTCTAAAACATATCCTTCAACTGGAATACGAAAATCAAGAGGCTTATACTCATGTACAAAAGAGAACATTTGGAATGCCTTTCCCCAGAACGAAACAGCAATGGCCATGCTGACCATGAAGGCCGTGTTGTCAGGTACGCCGGAACGAAACCGAAAGTTGAAAAAACTCCCGTCACTACACAAATGCAGTTTTTTCGCAACAAAACAGGTTTTTCGCGAAAAAAGTCGATTTTGTCGCGAAAAAAACGGCACTTTTTCGCGAAAAACTGTTTGTTTTTTTTCGCGAAAAAGCGGCAATTTCCTGTCATCGCGAAAACATTTGATAGCATTTTTTTCGCGTAAAAAGTTTTTCTTCAGAAAAATGGACTTTTTCGCGAAAAAGCTGCCTTTTTCGCTAAAAAAAACCCAACAAACCCAACAAACAGGTTTCCGCGAAAAAAGTAATAGCATTTTTTTTCGCGAAAAAGCACCCGTCAGTATTTTCGCGAAAAAACGGACAAATATGGGGCGCCATTTGCAACCAGAAAACGGCACTCATTTGGCTCGCTCAAGCGCACTGAATGAATACAAAATCCCAGGCTGTTCTGTTCACACCCATCTCTCTCTCTCTCTCTCTCTCCCTCTCTCTCTCTCTCTCTCATCGTACGTGTGAAAAATGTGTGTACTGTGCGTCGCCATGTTCAACAGTGCCTACCGAATAATCAAGTCAGTGGAGCGACGTCACTAGTGTTGCGAGTAGTAGGCTCTAGCAGACGATGTTTTTGTATCCGCTGCACGATGGCACCGCGTACTGATACACAAACGACTACACCGTGACACGTGTGTCACAGTAGCACCGTGTATTATCGTGGATGCTGGAATCGAGTGATACGATTTGAATCCAGAATTTCAGACACCACGTGTGCCCTGCGCTACGTGAAGTCGTGCAGCGACCGGCTGAGGCAGCTTGCTTTACTTTGTGTCTGACACTGACCAGCCGTTACGCATCGGACCAGGTGTACTCGGAAAACAACACTGCGGGGGAAAAAAACACTACAGGAATTTTTTTCCCAGGAAAATAACACTGGGATTACACTCGTTCACGTTTCTTTCCTAGGAAAAATACACTCCCAGTGTTTTTTTTTTTCCTGGAAGTCTTTTTTTGCCTCCTACACCGGCCTCGTGAACAGTGCGGCTGGTACACACTCAGTTACCTGACACACACACTAACGCGTGAAGTGGACGCTGGCCGTTAATGAATAAATCACAGACGCTGCATGCAGCCGCGCGAATACGGCCAGCTGAGATTCTCTCTCTCTCTCTCTCTCTCTCTCTCTCTCTCTCTCTCGGCTCTGCCGCTCCGCTTTCGTTGTTGTTGTTCTTCTTTCAAAATTATTGGTTGTCACTCAGTGGTTGTACGTATGTATCGCAACTTTCGGCATTAAGCGTGCATGAAACTGTGCTATAGGCCTTCAGCTCTTATACACATTAAGCTCGGTACCAGAGCTGATCTTCAGCCCTAGGGCCGGTTTGGTGCAACGGCGCCCCGTATTATGCCCGTCATTTTTTTCGCGAAAAAACAGGGCGGTGTTTTTTTTCGCGAAAATCTGACGGCGTTTTATCGCGAAAACCTGACTGAGTGGGCTAGTTTTTTTTTTTTTTGCGAAAAAAACGAACACCAACTTTCTGCAGAAAAAGAGCATAGCATTTTTTTTTCGCGAAAAACGTTTTTTTTCGCGACATTTGTTTTTCGCGGAAAGATTGATGTTTTTTTTCGCGACAAAAGCACTTTTGTCGCGAAAAAACGAATTTTTCGCGAAAAGATTGAATTTTGTCTGCTTTCGCCAATCGCTACATCTCGGCTTTATCTCAACCATGTAGCCTGTGAACGCCAGTTTGGCAGATATTCCAACACGGAAATTTCATTATAAGACTTACTTTTTAAACTGTGTCCTCGTGAGAGCCTCCTACCTGTTTGTCAGTTAAACCCCCAAACACCCACCCACCCTCCTACCTGTTTGTCAGGCTTTGAGAGATGGCCGTGAGGTGAGCGGGCACCGACACACACTGATCAGTCACGCAGGGGGCGTGTCACGTCTCGTGCGTCGCCGATATCGCGCCACGTGATCTCCTCTATAATCGGTGTCGTCCGCGATGAAGTACTGGATAGTTGGGGCAGATAATTACAACGACGGCTTATCGACTATCGACTATTCGTCATGCAAGTGACACACTAGGCGATGTGCCAGTGTTATTTCTTGGGTGGATCAATTTAAATGCCCCTAACTTATTCATCAACAGTTGTCCACAGATGCAGTGCCGCTCTAGATTCACTGAGAACCTCAGTATTAGTGTTATTATCCTAGCCATCACTTCAGTCAGTAACTGAGTAACTCCTTGATGCATTAAAAACGTGAATGAAAGAAGAATGATTTGATCCGATGGTCGACGGCCCGATGAGGTATCCTTCAGACTAAAGCTGCTGATGGATTTCTCATTCTGAGGCTTTCATAGATTTTCCATCATATTTCAGTGATTTTGCTGCTCAAGTTAGCCGAAATATCGTGCTGGTAAAGTCATGATATACACCATGCGTCTTTGATGACTTTACTTCCACAAAATGAACATCACCGCCACTAACTATCAAGCGTGGTTCGGCCACTGTCACACACACACACACACACACACACACACACACACACACACACACACGGCCCGATGAGGTATCCTTCAGGCCGAAGTTGATTATGGGTTTCTATTTCTGAAGCTTTCATTGATTTTCATTTTATGGAATCATGGATGCGTCCTTGATGAATTTACTTCCACAAAATAAACATCACCGATAAGCATCAAGTGTGTTTAAATCACACACACACACACACACACACACACACACACACACACACACACACACACACACACACACACACACACAGATTCACAAGGTGAATTCACGTTTTAATGACATGACTAAGGCTTGCACTTAAAACTACACAGCATTTTAGCAATTCAGAAATCAGTTTTATTTTTGCTTGAGAAATATACTCATAAAAAACTAAGTCAAACTGAAACTACTACAGACAGGCAAAAGTGCAGGACACATACCTTGTGTCTCCTGCATGTTACATGTATAGACAACCGCAAGAACAACATACATGTAGGAAGAGTTTGTACATAAGTTCATGCCATGACTTAACGTTACATGTATAGACAACTTCAAAAACAACATCCACGTAGGAAGAGTTTGTACATACGTTCATGCTATGACTTAACGTGACATGTATAGACAATTGCAAAAACCACATCCACGTAGGAAGAGTTTGTACACTTCCATATGTTAAAAGAGTTACACTATCACCATTTCCTCTACGCCTCTGGATATGATATAGCAACATCTCCATAAAATAAATGGAGTTACACCTCCATATGATTTACAGTTACAGCTCAATCTGATATTGAGTTACTCCTGCATATGATAAAGAGTTACACCTCCATATGATAAAGAGTGGATGCTCCATCTGATATAGAGTTACACCTCCATATGATAAAGAGTTACAGCTCAATCTGATAATGAGTTACTCCTTCATATGATAAAGAGTTAAACCTGCGTATGATAAAGAGTTAAACCTCCATATGATAAAGAGTTAAACCTCCATAAGATAAAAAGGAGTGAATGCTCCATGTGATACAGAGTTACACCTCCGTATGATAAAGAGCTGGACCTCGATCCAAATGATGTAGAGTTAATCCAGTCCCGGTCACTTCCCGCTGTATATAACGTCCTTGCTGTACGCGTTCTGTAGACCATTCCAATTCTACTGCATGACTGTCACAGACAACGCTGTTATCTGGAAAAAATAGTAAATCTCGTGATTGTGTAGTGTTTACTGTGTGTGTGAAGCATTCTGTCATAGAGGATAGGGTGTGTTTTATGGGAGGGGGAAGATGGGCGTTGGGGGGGGGGGGTTGTGGTTCTGAACTTATCGTATGTATAATACTGTGTAATAAACATATTAAAACAGGAACTATAGGTGAACAGATGATTTTGTGATGATTCTTAAAAAAAGATTTAACTAAATCCATTTTACTAAACAAACCACGATCACCACCATCCCCACCGCCAACAACAACAACAACAACGACGACGACAAAACGAAGAAACAAACCAAACAAATGGCTACAACAGCACCAAACAAACAGACAACCAACCAACCAACCGACCAAAGTCAGTGTGCAGTGTTCTCTGTCTGACTATCAAGTTCAGCGAACTGTACTGAGGATAAAACAACTAACATGTTAAAGTTAGTCAGAAATCCGTTTTCAGTTCAAAAAATGGGCAACGCGAGAAAGATTATACACCAATTCTGGTGCAGCAACCACCGCCCATGGTCGGTAACTGCAAATATCAGGCTGATTTCAAAGTCATTGTCTTTACCTTCTTGTATTCATGCCAGACATCAAAAAACGCGTAGCACGGGCGAGTGACGTTGGAGACAGCCACCCCCAGATCCTGCCCGTCCTTATACAGGTGGAGACAACCAGCATCGTCCACTAGCACCCCGACACGGCATCCTTCAGGGAGGCACAGCGCCTGGCCGATACTGGTCTTCACCTACAGTGACAGGGAACAGTAGGAATGTTTACACACACACACACACACACACACACACACACACACACACACACACACACACACACACACACACACACACACACACACTTCGTGCATTTCACGTTCGTGCGCTGTAAACTGTTAACCTGAATGTGAGATTCTCTGTACCTGGCGATAATACTCAATGATATTCTTTACGGACTTACATCACGGCCATACGCCAGGACAGACGCGTTGCGAATAACGACGGCAAATTTCCAGTGCCAAGAATTCTGTGGCAGTGTAAGTGTTGCGGGATCCTCGTTAGTCACACCGATCGGGAAATAGAACAAATCATGACTCTTCTCTTTCAGCGCTATCTGGACCTGCACCGACGACACACATCGTAACAGACCTCCGGTTAATATAAACGATAAAAGAGAGAGAGAGAGAGAGAGAGAGAGAGAGAGGTAATAACACTCTGCTGATGCCTTCTGTGAATATACTGAGATCTACATTTTGAGTAAACAGTGACGAGCACTTACACTTCCGTTAGGAAGCTTGGAATTTATTTTTCCTCACAACAGTCGGACACTTAACCAGAGCTCTTATTACACACTGCTTTAAACACACACACACACACACACACACACACACACACACACACACACACACACACACACACACACACACACACAGACGAACAAACAAAACACAAACAAACAAACAGCAACAAAACACAAAGCGTTGACTATGATGTGATTATGTGCAGTGCCTATCTCATAGCGTGTTGTGCCTACCTCATATAGCGTGTTGTTCCTACCTCATATAGCGTGTTGTCACTACCTCATATAGGGTGTTGTCCCTACCTCATATAGCCTGTTGACCATTATAGGATCACTGGACAATACAATGCCATCATTATTATCCCTCACTCTCTCTGCCGACCGCTGGTCGTCACTCAGCACGATATTCTTCCCGTGGTTACTATGGAATTGAAACCTTAGTGGCTGCAATAAGAAATGAACTTAATCCTTAACACACTAAGGAAAGAGCAGACAAAACGTACACTCGTCAGTGAACTTGTTGTCCCTACCTCATACAGATTGTTGTCCTTACCTCATACAGCGTGTTGACCATCATAGGATCACTGGACAATACAATGCCACCTACTTCACCCCTCACTCTCTCTGCCGACCGCTGGTCGTCACTGAGCACGATGTTCTTCCCGTGGTTGGTATGAAATCGGAACTCTGGTGACTGCAATAAGAAAAGGAATGAATTTCTCCTACAATAAGCAGAGAACAGATAAAAAACGTACACTTGTCAGTGAACTTAAAACGAGCACAACCTCTGGCATTGCAACATGCTGAGACAAAGTGTTCAATAAAACATGGACAGGCGCTGTAGTTCTTCCTGGCGTTTTAGTTTACGTACTAAAGTTGTGTAAGCGTGTAAACTTAGATAAACGAAAATCTTACAAGTCGTTTTTCACCCACGTTTCACACAGTTCGTTACCTGTACGGTAGTTACAACAGGTGTGACCTTCATTTGCCCAAGTGTGTCCAGTTTCTTTACAATCTGTGTCATCGCCTCCGGGTCTATCATCAGTTTCCTAATCGTCATTCTCTTCACGTCAGTCGGCAGTGTGGGGCTGTAATCAAGGCCCGAAACTCGTGCCTGAAGCGTGCTCGTCATCTCTCCTACACTAGAGGGCGGTGTGGTCTGCTGAACGCGCTTCGCCAATCGCCGGTGTGACGTCAGTTTCCCGCGCTTCTCCAACAATACCGCCTTCCCGCCATGCACTTCAGCCTTCATGTCGGCGTCAGCGGCCTTGGCCAGCTCCTTCAGCCGTCTCCGACACGTCCGCACGGAACTCTCCAGACGGTCACACGCCGCGTCTATGTCAGCCATTGTTGCCTGTGTGGTTTTGTCGATGTCCAAGAGGTGCTGGTCCAGCTGAATGATGGCTCGCTCCAGGGCTTTCTCTCCCTCACTCAGCGTGGTCACCAGGTCGCCCAGTATGGCGCGAGCTTCGTCCACTTTCTTCTCCAGTTTCTCCTTGCGGCAATCCTGATGGTCGGACATGGCGCACAGCAGACAGACGGACACGCCGTGTTTGGGGCAGAAGAGTTCAGGCGCTCTGTCAGTGTGGGCGCTACAGGAGGCGGGGCGACTGGCTGACAGACGTTCTGGGGTCAGTGACGTCAGGCTCTCCACCTTGTGGTGACGAGACATTGACAGCTTAGCATGTACGTTGGTACAGGACTGGCAAAGCATGTCGCCACAGTGCAGGCAGATGGACGTGGCAGCCACATTGACACAGACACAGCAGACGTGGTCCTTGCTCAGGATGCCGGCACTCTCCACTAGCGCCGCCATGGCCAGGTCGGTGGGAAGGGCGTCAGCGATGTCTTCACAGCTTTTTGAGGCGCGCTCTTTCGGATCCACGATAGCGCATCGGCACAGTGGACACTGGTCTTCATTGTCAGCTTTTAACCATGTCACTAAGCAGTCCCTACACAGAAGATGTGCGCACGGTAATATTTTGGGATCAGTGAAATCCTCATGACACACGACACACTCCATTTCTTTCGGCTCCACTGACGTGACTGAGGCAGCAGCAGTCGCCATCTTGTCGGGATCGTCTGTAAAAACATACAAGCCAAAGAACACAAATGCACGAGGTCTCAAAATGCGAATATAGCCTATTAGCCTCAGGCATCACAGTCACCCCTACAAATTCTTCAATCTACAAACAAAAAAGTATCAAACAAAAAAGTACCATTCAAGGGCACGCACCTGACACGAGTTTATAAAGAAAATCTGAATGTCTCCTTTCCGCTCAGGCCTCACTGGAGTAATGCTAGTCTACTGTCTGTTTAGGCCAGAAAGCCGCTTTATCCAACTCCGCTAGCCTCGCTTTTGTCGCTCTCTAGTGCAAAAAGTCACAGCTTCACTGGCAGCTTGCCTCTTGTTGCGCGGGCCCCCTGGCATGCACCTTGGGCTACAAAAGTACAAACATCACGAAAATCACGCTTTTTCATGACAACAAAAATCATGACAAACTAGCATACTCGCCAAACAGGGTTCTCCAAATATTCACTGCACATGACCCCACGATCAATTTGTGTCCTTACGCCACATGAGTAGATGACTTGAATAAGTGCGTACTATAACCAACAGAGACGTTTTGGAAAGAACGAAACAGTTGGCCTAACCGGCCAGTACATTATGATGACTAGACAAGTAGGATGCAGTGTGGTTCCCTAATACCAAAGCTAGACTTTGTTCCTGTTGTTGTTATTGTTTTCTTTGTTTGATTTTTTTTGCCGGAGGGAGTGTGTGTGTGTGTGTGTGTGTGTGTGTGTGTGTGTGTGTGTGTGTGTGTGTGTGTGTGTGTGTATGGGGGTGGGGGTGGGGTGGTTGGGGTTGGGTTGGGGTTCGGGGTGGGTAGCGTCTTTAATTTTGTAAACCTCAAAAGTGATTCCAATGACGACCTAACTGGGAATGATCTGCACAAATTTTCTCCCATTTTGTTGTGGGGATGGGGTGGAGGGTGGGGGGGGTGGGGCGGGGGGTTGAATTATTGGAAGGTGAAGTTGGTCGATGTAGTCATGCTGAAACAGCAGACACGTGACGTATGTACAGGGCAGCTGCAGCACTGAATTGTCGAATTCATCTTTGTAAGTGTACTTCACTTGAGCATGAAGTTGCAAATTATGATGAGTTCAGTAGGAAAGCATGCGTCTGTTGCCCGGCTGCAACACACAGCGTTAATTGCGGACTACGGGGAGTAACTACACCACGGCAGATCATAGACACTGCGTTGTTTCGTCCCCTTCCAGTAAAGCAGGAAGTGACTGAACGACAAAAGCTGATTCTCTAAGTCATCTGTCACATAAACTATGACCTCTAGACAGGCCGGCTTAGTTCAACCAGCACACACTCGTCTTTGACTCTAAAGATACTAACGTTGGTGGCAGCAGGCAGTCATAAGCGTGGAAACAACCTGTATCTGACGGAATACGCAAAAAAAACAGTCACTGACGACAGTCGGTCGTTCACAAACCAAAATCGAAAGTAGCTACATCGCGGCTTTGTCTCAACCATGTAGACTGTGAACGCCACTTTGGCAGCTATTCAAACACGGAAATTTCATTACAAGACTTACTAGTTTAACTGTGTCCTTGTGAGAGCCTCCTACCTGTTTGTCTGTCGTTGAGAGATGGCCTTGAGTTGAGCGGCACCGACACACACTGAACAGTCACACAGCGGGCGTGTCACGTCTCGCGCGCCGCCGATATCGCGTCACGTGATCTCTGTCGTCCGCGATGAACAACTGGATAGTAGGGGCAGTTAATTTACAATGACGGCTTATCTACTATCGACTATTCGTTATGCAAGTGACACACAAGGCGATGTGTCAGTGTTATTTCTGGGTTGGATCAATTTAAATGTTCCTAACTTATTAATCAACAGCCTTGTCCATCAATGCAGTGCCACCCTAAAGCCGGTTCACCGAGAGCTTTAGTATAAGTGTTATTATCCTATATCATCGAGTCATGAGTCACTATAGGAACTGAGTGCACTGGCGTATTAAAAACGTGAATGAAAGAAGGATGATATGATCCGACGGTCGACGGCCCGGTGAGGTATCCTTCAGACTGAAGTTGCTCATGGATTTCTTCTGAGGCTATCATTGATTTTCATCAGTCATATGGAATCATGGATGATGATGCGTCCTTGATGAATTTACTTCCATAAAATAAACGTCACCAATAACCATCAAGTGGGTTAAATCCCTGTTACACACACACACACACACACACACACACACACACACACACACACACACACACACACACACACAGATTCACAAGGTGAATTCACGTTTTAATGACTTGAATAAGGCTTGCACTTTAAATTATACAGCATTTTTTTTTTTTTTTTTTGCTTTTTTTTTTTTTTTTTTTTAATTCTGTTTTTGTCATATATATATATATTATAGTGACAGAGACATTACAATACAGCACAAAACTAAACGAACCAAGACATTGATACGTGAGCATTCCATGCTTAACAATACTACAGTATAGTTACCTTATATAGACCTTGATACAGTCCAATGTATTATTAGTGATGTGGTATTTAGCACGTACAATAGAAAGTCGCATATGATTGAGCACACACACACACACACACACACACAAAAACACACACACACACCCACACACTTTTCCATCTTTCTACACTTTTAAGAGGAGTGATCGACAGCAACATTGCGTGTTTCATTCTAAACAGACCATATCTACATACATGTATGTATATCTAGTCCGTTTACACAAACACATACACATAACTATATGTACCCACATATATGTATGTATACGTGCATGTATGCACACATATAAATTAGACACACAGAAACGAATTACGTCTTTATGTTTCACTGACTGTACCTGTATGTATTACTTTTGTTGCATAAGGCGTTGGTACGGCAACCATTTCATCCTGAATTTGTTTATAGTTCCCCCTACCACATGACGGTATTCTTCAATGTAATATCTGTTTTTCAGAATTGACCTAAATGCAGCTATATTCGGAAGGGTTTTCTGTAATTTACTTTTGTAAATATGAAATTTTGCTAATAAAATAATCAAATCCATAACTGCGTCTGTTGCGTAGTTTTCTTTGACACCTAGTATGACAAGAATGCCTGAAAGTTCTAAGTTATCGCAGTGCATACAGTTATCCTGAATCCATTTCAGTGTGTCTGCCCAAAACCTCTGTACATAGGGACAATCCCAGAATAAATGAACTAACGTTTCTTCACTATTATGACAAAAAGTGCATATAGGTGATGCAGAAATATTTCGCAGATAAAGAAATCTGTTCGTTGGAAGTAACCGATGGAGAACTCGTAACTGGAACCATCTAAGTTGAGAGTCAACTGTTGACCGTTTAACCTTTAAAAAAATTGCTTTCCAATTAAAATCTGTGTCGAATTGCTGTGTCCATTTCTGTATGCATTTAGGATGTAGTTTTAGGTCAGTTATAAACAAGTTATACACCGCTTTGGTTCCACCAATAAGAATAATTCTCCAGACTTTCGGAAAGTATGCATTATTACTTTTGGTTGTTGTTACTATTCCCAGTTTTTGCTTGTATCTCGATATGGCACGTACAACACCAGCATGTACCAAAAAGTTGGTTGACAGACCTGGGTATTTGTTCATAAAGTTCTGGTAAGTCAAAAACTCACAATTGTCATCTAACAGGTCACTTATTGTCAATATCCCATAATCAATCCATTCTGGTATGTGTACCGTCTTATTATCTCTAAAAACATATTTATTGTAGTGGATAAAGTCTGACAAAAAATCGATATCACAACTTGGTATACATTTTTCACACATTTTCTTATAATGTTTCAAAACGTCAGTCCAAAACATATTACCACAGTTGCATATAGGAATATTAGCATATTCCCCTCCGACCATCATTAGCTTCTCAATGTCAGGGTACATTCTTACTATCATCTTCTTCAAGTAACTATCATTGCAGGTGAAAACCCTTTTCAACCAGCTGATTTTCATTGATGAAATAAAGGAGTAGACATCAAGCATTCTCAGTCCGCCGTATTCATATTCAGAGCAGACAACCATTTTGTTTATTTTAGCCGGTTTTCCATCCCAGAGAAACTTGTAGAACAAGTAATTTAATTAATTCAGAACCGTCGCAGGGGGGTCGGGGAGATTCGTAAGCAAATGGATAATTTTAGAAATAGCAAGAGTTTTAACAACTGTTATTTTACCGAACGGTGTCAACTGGCGCTTAGACCATACAGATAACAAACGTTGAATATCCTCCACTTTGTTTGCATAATTCAAAGTAAGAATATCATCAATATTGGTGGAGAACATGACACCAAGCACCCTAAAGACAGTGGGGTTCCAAACTAGATTCAGCTCAGGCAAGTACCTAAGTCTTGAGTTCCTGCATGAACCAATCCATACAACCGATGATTTATTATAGTTAATCCTTAGACCAGATATTGATGAGAAAAAGTCTAGACATTGAATACAGCTCTCAAAAGATTCTCTGCTGCCATCTAAGTACATTGTTGTGTCGTCGGCAAATTGCGAAAGCAAAGCTTGCAGGTCATCGGCTATCTTTATTCCCTTTATTTCTGGATTATTTCTAATGAGCAAGGATAGGATTTCTGCGCATATAAGGTACAAATATGGCGAGCACGGATCGCCCTGCCTTACGCCTCGTTTAACATCAAACCAACTAGAATATCCACCGTTTACAGAAACGCAAGCATTAATTCCATTGTAAAAAGTTTTAATCCAATGTTTTATGTCCTTACCGAAGTTGAAGAAATCGAGAGATTTTTCAACAAATGACCAAGCAATACTATCGAAAGCTTTTTCAAAGTCAATTAGTAATAATAAACCTGGTATTCTATTGTTCTCGGTGTAACACATTATGTCGTATAATAGTCTTATGTTTTCACCAATATATCTGCCAGCCATGAATCCTTTTTGGTCTTCGTGAATAATTCTATGAAGAACTGTCTTGAGACGAGCAGCAATACATGCTGAGGCTATTTTGTATGCTGTGTTTAATAATGTTATTGGACGCCAGTTTTTGAGAGACTTTTTATCTTTACCCTCTTTCGGTATACACGTAATTATACCCTGTCTTTGAGTGACAGACATACAACCTGAGCAAAACGCGTAGTTAACAGATCGTACTAGAAAAACACCTAAATCGGACCAAAAAAACTTATAGAATTCTGTTGTGTATCCATCAGATCCGGGGCTTTTGTTGTTCTTCATGTTTTTGCAGTTAATGCTTCATCCATGGTGATCACACCTTCAATACTATCACTCTCTTCTTGGCTGAGCGATGGACCAGCAACAATAGAAGACAAATCAACATCTCTAATCTCTTCTTCTCTGGAGGAGTATAACTTACTGTAGAAAGATTTTGATTCTTCCCTAATCATTTGTTGGTCTGTAACTATATCACCGTTTTCTGTCTCTAAACAATACATAGATTTTTCCACAAAATGTCGTTTCTCCATGTTACAAAAATATCTTGATGATTTTTCACCCTCCTGAATCCACTTTGCTCTGGACCTGACTATAACACCATCAATATATTTTTTCCTGAGTAACTGTAAAGCTTCTTTCTTCTGTTCCAGTAAATTTACAGAACTATCAGTAATATTTTTTTCAAGTTCTGATATCTCCCTAATGAGACCTTCCTCCTCCTTCCTCTCCTCCCTCCTTTTATAAGAAGCATAAGATATGGTTTTCCCTCTAATTTCTAAAAGCATCATTTCAAAGAACAACTGGTCATTAATTAAAAGTTCTAAATGCTGATTGTCAACCTTTCCAATATTATCTCTGTCATAAGCAAAGATGCCATACTGTTTTTTAAGGTCAAGGATAGTATTTTTCACTAATTCTACATATTGTTTATCCTTTAAAAGAGCATTGTTGAACTTCCAATACGGCCTATCTCTCTTCTGCACTGTTGTTTTAAATTCTAGGGTAATAATACTGTCATCTGAACGATAACCTGGTTTAATCAAAGCTTTGTCTAAATCTACCATCAAGTGCTCCGACATCAGAAAATAGTCTAGACGTCCCTGTTGAGTGGAATTAAACCTTCGCCATGTAAATTGTTTTTTATTAGGGTTAAGCTCACGCCAAACGTCAATCAAGTTATACGTTGCTATCATGTCATGTATAGTCTGTCTTGCACGAGGACGACTCACGAATCTATACCTAAATGCATCAATGTCTGCATTCAAGGTTATATTCCAATCTCCACCAAGGATGATGTGTTCATTTCCCAACTTGTCAATTTCATCCATTACAGTTTCGAAAAATAATGGCGAGTCTGTACCACTTGGACCGTAAATGTTGCCCAATGTGATTCTTTTACTTAGTACCTCAATATCTAGAAATATGTAACTACCAGCCCCACCTCGTACCACACTGTGTATTTTATAATGGAAATTATTATTAAAAAAGATGCCAACACCCTTGCTGTTTGTGTCCATGCCATTCAGAACACATTCAAAGCCCCACATCGCTCTGACATAATTTTCTGATACTGTTCTCAAATGTGTTTCTTGTAATAGGATAATGTGTACGTTTTGTCTTCTCAGGTATTCAAACACATCTTTTCGTTTGTGGTAGTCACCGATACCATTTACATTCAAACTTAAGATTCTAAGCGTGTCTGTACTAGCCATTCAGATAAGCATTAAGACTGGTAAGGTTGTGTATGCTGTCTAGACGAACTCCCCTTGTCAAAAACCAAAAGTAGCATTTTTGTATGGTGAAAAGTGTGAGCACAAAACACATACACAAACAGACTAACACAACGAATATACAAAACACAAAAAAACAACGAACCGTTTTCATTGGGACGACCGCTCAAAAAGTGGCCCACCTGCCGAATGATGGGGAATCCACAATCAAGGTCGCTGACCAACACGAACATGCCGCCCCACGCCGCTTTGCGAGTATCGACACTCGGCAAAATTAGCCGTTATACATGACGCATACACTCTCACTAGAGCATTTCACTGTCGTGTATGCCTCCTGCCACGACCTTGAGGCCTTCGCTGTATTAGGAGAGGAACACAGAAATGTAATCCGTGCAGAAGACACCACCTGACCATGGCCATATTTACACTGAGTTAGGCTACGTCACTGCTCTGTCACGTGATGCGCATCAAGATTACCTTTCCTTGTGAATGGAAATAGGTCACGTTTACTACTACACACGAAAGGAATGCACTCACATTTATAAGCGTGCGAGTCAGCCGACGTTTGATCACGTGCAGCCAGTGAACTAATAACAGTATTTACGGGCAAAATGTGCGGTCGCGCAGGGCAGCATGTCGTTTAACAAAGATACAACCATCCGGCAATGGGAGTGGTTGAAAAACCAAACAAAATGCATTCAAAACTTTGAATGGTCACTCAGCTGTGACGTACTGTACATGTATGTAAAAGCTCCTCGAGTGTCTGACTGAGTCGGAACCATATACAGTGACTGATAAGAGCTAGGGCTCCACTGAACTACAACCCGAATCACACACACACACACACACACACACACACACACACACACACACAGGTTGCTGTCACCTCAGTTGACACATGAAAATATTTCCATGACGTGAAACTGAAGGAGAAAAGAGTGGCAGGGGCGCCAGCAAAATATAACATCTGATAGCCACTATTTGTAACAACGACTATGAAGTAAGGGTAGCGAGAAAAAGAATAAATATTAAAGAAAAACAACAACAAAAAACTGTAACCAGAGGAAGATCAAGAAGAACTGCCCAACATTCCCGTACAGGAAGAAGAGGCAAAGAGGGGGGTGAGCGAACTGCTCAGGCGAGCACACAGCCTACTTCACATCGCTGCGCCTATTTTTGCTAATTACTCCGTAATTAGCAAACTATGAGACCCGAAACTTAGCCGATGTGATGTGTGAGGGTGTGTGGGCCTACCTGCCGATTATGGACTAAATTGGAGCTGTGGTTCTAGAGTTGTGGAAAACAAAAGTCAAGTTCAAGGTCAACTTGATGCGTGACCAGTCAGCCATGAAACAGCTCACGGGCGCAGGGGTACAGGCACAGGCACGGTCAACAACATGGTCAACCAACGCAGGACAGTGAAACGGAAAAAACCACAGCACACAGGGGATTCAAGCCAAGACCTGTCCACGGAAACTGCAGAGAAGAGAGTGGAAAAGAAAAGTTCGAAAAAGCCGAGGAAAGTGATAAGCGTGCCTTCCGGTGTCGGTTCTTTACGGAAACATTTTCACCTTGTGGAGAAACCACGGTCAGTATCGAAAGGCATGAGTCAGACTATTATACTTAGTGGGAACAGTGCGGAGGGAGGAGAGGTGGAGGGAGCAGTGGGGGGAGCAAATGTGACACAAACTCCTAGAGACGAGATACTGAAACAGCTGGGCTTTGTGCTAGAAAAACTTGACATGATGAGCACAGAGCAGAGAGCGATGAGCAAGGAGCTTGAGAAAGTGCAGGGCACAGTGCTAGACCTACATCATGAGAATGCTCAACTGAAAAAGGACATTCAGAAATTTAGAGCAGAGGCGGAGGAGGCACGACAGGAAGCAGAAAACGCGAAACTACAGGCAGTGCTAGCACTGGAATGGGCGGACGATGTCGCACAGTATAACAGAAGGAATAACGTCCGTGTGTTTGGAATACCAGAAACCGAGGGGGAGACTGCCCAGGATTGTGAGACAAAAGTGCTAGGAATCTTCAAGGAGAAACTGGGCGTGAACCTGACACCGGCGGACCTGGAAGCGACTCACCGGGTGGGGCAGAAGAGGAAGCCACTACAGAAGCAGGGGGAGAAAGACAGCGACAGTGACGAGGAGGAGAGACCGAGGGCGATTATTGTGCGCTTTTTGTCGCGCAAATCCACTCAAGCTGTGTTGGCAAACAGGAGAAAGCTGAAACAGACTAGGACTGTGATAGCAGAAGACCTTACCCCTAACAGATATAAACTTCTCATGAAGTGTAAAGACTCTCCTCTTGTAGAAAGTGCTTGGTCTATCAATGGTAAGATCATTGTGAAGGGGGTATCTGATCAGAGAAAACTGGAGGTGAAATCAACAACTGACTTGATGGTGAAACTTGGGTCTGACTCACTTCTTGCTTCATCAACCCCCATGCATGGGGGGAGGTACAGAGACAGGCGTCCATTCCAACAGGGAAATAACAAACGGAGACAGAGAGTAAACCGGAGTGCAAATCGCAGTGTTTTTGAGTTTATGGACAGTGAGATGACATTGCCCAAGTCCGCGGTGTAAACCATGGACCTTTCCGGTCGGATGACTGAATATCGCGACAGTTGGGTAAGTGTTCCATAGCATCCCCCTCTATGTACCTCAGTAGTGCCATCCATAGTTCTAATATATACATAATATACATGTACAACAATATCATAATATCAGTGCCTGACATACAATGGCAATACTAGCATGCTAGCATACTGAATGAAGTTATATGCTGCCCCCCCCCCCCCCATCTACAGGTTGTGTCAGGTACAGATAAGTGTACAAGAGGAGGGGGATGGCACGGAACACTAAATCCACTTCATTACATGTCTTTGTATTTTTGCGTTTTTGAAGTACGCTGTTACAGAGTTTTTGGTTTTGTTTTGTTTTGTTTTTGGTTGGTTTGTTTTTCTTTTCGTTTTTTCGTCTTTCTTTCTTTTCTAACCCTGCTTCATAGTTGTTGCCACAAATAGTGTGTTGTTGACGCTATATGTATTTTGCTAACACCCCTACCCCTCTTCCCTCAATTTCGCGTCATGATTTTTTTTTCACCAGCCCGGTGAACAGTCACTGTATGGTACCGACTCAGTTGAACACCTGAAGAGCTTTCAAGGTGACTGCAACGTGTGTGTGTGTGTGTGTGTGTGTGTGTGTGTGTGTGTGGGTTGTAGTTTAGGTGAGCCCGGTGAACAGTCACTGTTAGGTACCGACTCAGTTGAACACCCGAAGAGCTTTTTACATACATGTACGTCACAGCTGAGTGACCATTCAAAGTTCTGACTGCAGTTTGTTTGGATTTTCAACTACTTCTTCTGAAGGTTTTCTGTATTTTTAATTGAACAACATGCTGCCATGCGCGACCGCGCATTTTGCCTGTAAATGTTGTCATTAATTCACTGGCTGCACGTGATGAAACGTCGGCAGACTCGCGCGTTTATGCGAGTGCATTCTTTTCAAATGTAGTAGTAAAACGTGTCCTAGTTCCAGTGAAAAGGAAAGGTAATCCTGGACCTAGTGCGCATCACGAGACAGAGCAGTGACATTATACAGCATTTTAGCATTTCAGATATCAGTTATGTTTTTGCTTGAGAAATATACTTATAAAAAAAAAACTAAAAACAAACTGAAACTACTACAGACAGGCAAAAGTGCAGGACACATACCTTGTGTCTCCTGCATGTTACATGTATAGACAACTGAACACAGAGAGAAACTGAGACACTAGAGCCCAGATGCAGAATCCAATAGGTGTACTCACGTTTTAAGGACGTGATTCACGCTGCATAGAATTACACAACTGGCAATTTAGCACACCGGCACTCAGTTTTGGTTCCCTCTAGCTGAGAAAAATACTCATCCACAAACTACCAGTTCAATCCACAGAAAAGCAAAAATGAAGAATAATTATATACTTTCTGTCTCCTGCGTGTTACATGAATTGTAATGACATGATTAAGGCTTGCACTTAAAATTACACAGCATTTTTGCATTTCAGAAATCAGTTTTGTTTTTGCTTGAGAAATATACTCATAAAACAACTAAGAAGAAACTGAAACTACTACAGACAGGCAAAAGTGCAGGACACATACCTTGTGTCTCCTGCATGTTACATGTATAGACAACTGAACACACAGAGAAACACACTAGAGCCCAGATGCAGAAATGCCCAAAAAGTGTAATCACGTTTTACTGAAGTGATTCAGGCTTCACAAAATTACACAACTGACAATTTAGCACATCAGCACTCAGTTTTGTTTCGCTCTAGTTGAGAAAAATACTCATCCACAAACTACGTGAAAACAAGTCCAACCCACAGAAAAGCGAAAGTGCAGATATAATTATATACCTTCTGTCTCCTGCGTGTTACATGTATAGACAGCTGCAAGAACAACATACATTTAGAAGCCTGTACACAAGGTCACGCCATGACTTAATGTTACGATGAATCACCCAGTGCTAAATGCTAATGGTTTAGGGGTGTTGTATGTGCGAGAAAAATAACGAAAACTGTCGATATGAGCAGTAATGATAAGCAATTATGATGAGAACTGCCACTTGCTTGTACACCTTTATTAGTATATAAACTAAACCAAAAACAAAACAAAACAAACAAAACAAAACAAAACAAAACAAAACCTCCACATCAACAGCGACTGAGATAGCTAGTGCACTGTTCCTAACCTCTGCTGTACACCAAAACAAAGATGAGAACTGCCATTTGCTTGTACACCATTATTAGTATATAAACTAAAAAAAAAAACCAAAAAAAAAAACCACAAAAACAACAACAACAACAACAAAACCCAAACAAAAAACCAAAAAACCAAAAACAAAACAACTCCACATCAACAGTGAGATAGCTAGTGCACTGTTCCTAACCTCTGCTGTACACCAAAACAAAGATGAGAACTGCCATTTGCTTGTACACCATTATTAGTATATAAACTAAAAACAACAAAAAACAAAAAAAAAACAAAAAACAAAAACAAAAGCAACAACAACAATAACAAAACCCTCCACATCAACAGTGTGGTAGCTAGTGCACTGTCCCTAACCTCTGCTGTACACCAAAACAAAGGGGGGTAATCAAAATGGGCGCCCTTTTACCGCCCCTATGCCGCGTCAAACGTTTCCACGACGATTGGTCTCATCTGAAACCGTTATTTCAAAACATTACCATATTTAGCATGTTTAGATTGTAGTAACCGTATTAGTGAAAATCGGTTTCTGGTTGTTACACATTTCCTTTTCATTTTTTATAAATTTAATCGACATGTTAAAATCGAAAGCATCTTTCCGGTGCTATGACCTCATGAATGAAAAAGAAAAGGCGGTGGTATGGCGTGGGTACCCGCTGTTTGACAGTGCAATCGTTTGGAGAAGCGTAGCACCACAAAAACGCCCGTCCATTTTGTTTCATCCCCGTGCAAAACGCACGTGACGGTTCAATTGCTAAATCAGTCATATACACAAACTTCAACAGTACACTGGCCAGAATAAAAACATCTCTAGTTGATGGGCTTAGAGTTGGTTGATTTGGGGCTGCACTTCCCTCGCATCAGGGTGATCTCAAAAAAGAGGTAACGAAACAAACAAACAAACAAACAAACAAACAAACAAACAAACAAACAAACAAACAAACAAACAAACAAACAATCAAACACATAGCTCAAGTCTTCTTGGCTTTCAGCCGGGAATCGAACTCACGACCCGAGCGCTGACAGTTTAACACTCTACCAGGTCAGCTGAAATCAGCATCCTCGTTTCGCTTATTTTCGCATTATCGGGCGCAGTCTATTGTGAAAGCTCCACACATATACTGATGTATCTAGAAATACACACACCGTCACATCGTCGTTCTACAGCAGAGGTACACTGTCCCCATTTATTTTCCTTACACCTCCATGCGATAAAGAGTTACACCTTCACAGGATACAGTTACACCTTCACAGGATACAGTTACACCTTCACAGGATACAGAGTTAAACATTCCTTATGATATAGAGTTACACCTTCATACGATGTAGAGTTACGCGTCAATATGATATAGAGATCCAGTCCCCATCGCTTCCCACTGTATATAACGCCCTTGCTGTACATGTTCTCTAGGCCGTTCGGATTCTACAGCTTGACTGTCACAGGTAATGCAGTGATCTGGAAAAAAAGTACATCTTGTGAAAATACAATGTTTGCTGTGTGTGGGTGAAGTATTCTGTCGTCAAGGAAAGGGTGTGTCTTCGAGGGGGTTGGGGGTGTGGCGGTTGTGTACCATGTGTAATAACGTGTGGTAAAAATACATGAAAACGGGACGTATAGGTGAACAGATGATTCTTAAGCATTTTTCTCGAATCTCAATCCATTCCACAAAACTAAAACAAACTAAAAACCATACGCCATCACCGCCACGACCAACACCAATAACAACAACAGCAACAACAAAAAAAGACAACACAACCGAACAAACAAACCAACAAAATAACTACAACAGCACCAAAAAGACAGACATCAAACCAAGCAACCAACCAAGAAAAGTCGGTGTGCAGTGTTCTCTATCTGGCTATCAGGTTCAGCGGGAAAAAAACAACAACAAAACAAAACAACCAACAACCAACCAACAAAACAACCAACATGTTATAGCCAGTTCGGAAATTCTTTTACAGTTTAAAATGGGCAACCACCGCCTATGGTCTGACTGTACTATTCGGAAACTGCAAAATGAGGTTGATTTCAGATAATTGTCTTTACCTTCTCGTACGCATGCTGGGCATCAAAAAACGCGTAGCACGGCTGAGTGACCTTTGACACAGCTACCCCCAGATCCTGCCCGTCCTTATACAGGTGGAGACAACCAGCATCGTCCACTAGCACCCCGACACGGCATCCTTCAGGGAGGTTTAACAGCGCCTGGCCGATACTGGTCTTCACCTACAGTGACAGGAAACATTGGGGATGTACACACACACACACACACACACACACACACACACACACACACACACACACACACACACACACACATTTTCGCGTTACAACACACACACACACACACACACACACACACACACACACACACACAGACACACACACACACACACACACACACACACACACACACACACACACACACACACACACACACAATTTTCGCGTTTGTGCGTTGTAAATAAACTCAGTGTTAAATTGAATGTGAGATTCTACGTACCTGACGGTCATACTCAATGATATTCCTTACAGACTTACCTGACGTCCATACGCCAGGACATTCCAGCCGCGAATAACGAAGGCAGATTTCCAGTGCAAAGACTCCACCGGCAGTGTGAGTGTTGCGGGATCCTCCTTAGTCACACCGATCGGGAAGGACCCTACAGGATTCTTCTCCGTCTGCACCAGCTGGACCTGCACGGACAAACTGCAGCGTAACAGATCTCTGGCTAAGAATTATAAAGGATCAGGAGAGACAACAATACTTTGCTGATGTTGCCTTCCGTGAATATGTTGAGATCTACATTTTGCGTAAACAGCAACAATCACAACCTTTTCCACAACTTTTCACTGATACACTTACAGCACTGCAGTCATACAACAACGTGTAACAATCATGGCAACACTGACCATTTACATCTACTTCACACAACGCGATGACCTTCATAAAACCGCTAACTGTGTCAAGAGACAGTGCCACTTTTTCTAGTACGTCAAACGCAATGTGTTAACAAAAATGTGATCACGGACAGTGCCTAGCTCAGACAGCATGTTGTCCCTACACCGTACAGCGTGTTATCCCAACGTCATACAGCGTGTTGTCCCTACCTCAGACAGCGTGTTGTCCCTACCTCATACAGCGTGTTGTCCCTACCTTGCACAACGTGTTGTCCCTACCTCACACAGCGTGTTGTCCCCACCTCACACAGCGTGTTGTCCCTACCTCATACAGGATGTTGACCATCATAGGATCACTGGACAACACAATGCCATATTCAAGACCCATCACTCTCTTTGCCGACCGCTGGTCGTCACTCAGCTCGATGTTCTTCCCGTGGTTACTATGGAATTGAAACCTTAGTGGCTGCAAGAAGAAAAGAAATTAATCCTTTCCACACTACGCAGAAAGCAGACAAAACGTACATTGTCAGCGGACTTAAGACGGGCTCAACCTCTAGCATTGCAACGTGCTGAGACAAAGTGTTCAATAAAACATGGACAGGCGCTGTAGTTCTTCCTGGCGTTTTAGTTTACGTACTAAAGGTTTTTAAAGTGTGAACTTAGATAAACGAAAATCTTACATGTTTTTTTTTTTTTTTACCCAAGTTTCACACAGTTCGTTCCCTGCACGATACTTACAACAGGTGTGACCTTCACTTTCCCAAGCGTGTCCAGTTTCTTCTCTATCTGTGTCATCGCCTGCGGGTCTATCGTCAATTTCCTAATCGTAATTCTCTTCACGTCAGCCGGCAGTGTTGGGCTGTAGTCAAGGCCCGTAACTCGTGCCTGAAGCGTGCTCGTCATCTCTCCCAAACTCGGCGGCGGTGTGGTCTGCTGAACGCGTTTTGCCAACCGCCGGTGTGACGTCAGTTTCCCGCACCTCTCCAACAGTACCGTCTTCCCGCCATGCACTTCAGCCTTCATGTCAGCATCAGCAGCCTTGGCCAGCTCCTTCATCCGTCTTCGACACGTGCGCACGGAACTCTCCAGACGGTCACACGCAGCGTCTATGTCGGCCATTGTTGCCTGTGTGGTTTTGTCGATGGTCAAGAGGTGCTGGTCCAGCTGACTGATGGCTCGCTCCAGGGCTTTCTCTCCCTCACTCAGCGTGGTCACCAGGTCGCCCAGTATGGCGCGTGCTTCGTCCACTTTCTTCTCCAGCTTCTCCTTACGGCAATCCTGATGGTCGGACATGGCGCACAGCAGACACACGGACACGCCGTGTGTGGGGCAGAAGAGTTCAGGCGCTTTGTCAGTGTGGGCGCTACAGGAGACGGGGCGACTGGCTGACAGACGTTCTGGGGTCAGTGACGTCAGGCTCTCCACCTTGTGGTGACGAGACATTGACAGCTTAGCATGTACGTTGGTACAGGACTGGCAAAGCATGTCGCCGCAGTTCAGGCAGATGGACGTGGCAGCCACATTGACACAGACACAGCAGACGTGGTCCTTGCTCAGGATGCGGGCACTCTCCACTAGCGCCGCCATGGCCAGGTCGGTGGGAAGGGCGTCAGCGATGTCTTGACATCTTTTGGAGGCGCGCTCTTTCGGATCCACGATAGCGCATCGGCACAGTGGACACTGGTCTTCATTGTCAGCTTTTAACCACGTCACTAAGCAGTCCCTACACAGAAGATGTGCGCACGGTAATATTTTGGGATCAGTGAAATCCTCATGACACACGACACACTCCATTTCTTTCGGTTCCACTGACGTGACTGGGGCAGCAGCAGTCGCCATCTTGTCGGGATCGTCTGTAAAAACATACAAGCCAAAGAACAGAAATGCACGAGGTCTCAAAATGCGAATATATTCCCTTTTAGCCTCAGGCATCATAGTCACCCCTAAAAATTCTTCAATCTACAAACAAAAAAGTATCATGCACAGACCATTCAATGGCACGCACCTGACAAGAGTTTAAAAAGAAAATCTGAATGTCTCCTTTCCGCTCAGGCCTCACTGGAGTAATGCTAGTCTACTGTCTGTTTAGGCCAGAAAGCCGCTTTATCCAACTCCGCTAGCCTCGCTTTTGTCGCTCTCCAGTGCAAAAAGTCACAATTTCACTGGCAGATGGCCCCCTGGCATGCACCCTGTGCTACAAAAGTACAAAAATCACGAAAATCACGCTTTTTCATGACAGCAAAAATCATCACAAACTAGCATACTCGCCAAACAGGGTTCTCCAAATATTCACTGCACATGACCCCACGCTCAATTTGTGTCCTTACGCCACATGAGTAGATGACTTGAATAAGTGCGTACCATAACCAACAGAGTCGCTTTGGAAAGAACGAAACAGTTGGCTTAACTGGCCAGTACATTATGATGACTAGACAAATCGGATGCAGTGTGGTTCCCTAATACCAAAGCTAGACTTTGTTCCTGTTGTTGTTATTGTTTTCTTTCTTTTCTTTTTTTTGCCGGTGTGTGTGTGAGTGTGTGTGTGTGTGTGTGTGTGTGTGTGTGTGTGTGTGTGTGAGGGCTGGGGGTTGGGTTGGGGTTCGGGGTGGGTAGCGTCTTTAATGTTGTAAACCACAAACGTGATTCCAATGACGACCTAACTGGAAATGATCTGCACACATTTTCTCCCTTTTTGTTGCGGGGTTGGGAGGGGGGGGGGGGCTGAATTATTGGAAGGTGATGTTGGTCGATGTAGTCATGCTGAAACAGCAAACACGTGACGTATGTAGAGGGCAGCTGCAGCACTTAACTGTCCAATTCATCTTTTTATGTGTACTTTACTTGAGCATGAAGTTGAAAATTATGATGAGTTCAGTAGGAAAGAACGCGTCTGTTGCCCGGCTGCAACACACAGCGTTTACTGCGGACTACGGGGAGTAACTACACCACGGCAGATCATAGACACTGCGTTGTTTTGTCCCCTTCCAGTAAAGCAGGAAGTGACTGAACGACAAAGGCGGATCCTCTAAGTCATCTGTCACGTAAACTATGACCTCTAAACAGGCCGGCTGAGTTCAACCAGCACACACTCGTCTTTGACTCTAAAGATACTAATGTTGGTGGCAGCAGGCAGTCATTAATGTGACAACGGGCTGTATCTGACGGAATACACAAAGAAACAGTCACTGACGATAGTCGGTCGTTCACAAACCAAAATCGAAAGTAGCTATATCGCGGCTTTGTCTCAACCCTGTAGACTGTGAACGCCACTTTGGCAGATATTCAAACACGGAAATTTCATTACAAGACTTACTATTTTAACTGTGTCTTTGTGAGAGCCTCCTACCTGTTTGTCAGACGTTGAGAGATGGCCTTGAGTTGAGCGGCACCGACACACACTGATCAGTCACACAGCGGGCGTGTCACGTCTCGCGCGTCGCCGATATCGCGTCACGTGATCTCCGCTATAATCGATATCGTCCGCGATGAACTACTGGATAGCTAGGGCAGATAATTACAACGACGGCTTATCGACTATCGACTACTCGTTATGGAAGTGACACACAAGGCGTTGTGCCAGTGTTATTTCTTGGGTGGATCAATTTAAATGCCCCTAACTTATTCATCAACAGTTGTCCACCGATGCAGTGCCGCTCTAGATTCACTGAGAACCTCAGTATTAGTGTTATTATCCTAGCCATCACTACAGTCAGTAACCGAGTAACTCCTTGATGCATTAAAAACGTGAATGAAAGAACAATGACTTGATCCGATGGTCGACGGCCCGATGATGTATCACCGCCACTAACCATCAAGCGTGGTTCAGCCACTGTGACACACACACACAGACACACACAGACACACACACACACACACACACACACACACACACGGCCCGATGAGGTATCCTTCAGGCCGAAGTTGATTATGGATTTCTATTTCTGAAGCTTTCATTGATTTTCATTATATGGAATCATGGATGCGTCCTTGATGAATTTACTTCCACAAAATAAACATCACCGATAAGCATCAAGTGTGTTTAAATTACACACACACACACACACACACACACACACACACACACACACACACACACACACACACACACACACACACGCACACACGCACGCACGCACGCACGCACGCACGCACGCACACACACACAGATTCATTAGGTGAATTCACGTTTTAATGACATGATTAACGCTTGCACTTAAAATTTCACAGCATTTTAGCATTTCAGAAATCACTTTTGTTTTTTCTTGAGAAATATACTCATAAAACAACTAAGAACAAACTGAAACTGCTACAGACAGGCAAAAGTGCAGGACACATACCTTGTGTCTCCTGCATGTTACATGTATAGACAACCGCAAGAACAACATACATGTAGGAAGAGTTTGTATATAAGTTCATGCCATGACTTGTATAGGCAACTGCAAAAACAGCACTCACGTAGGGAGAGTTTGTACACTTCCATATGCTAAGAGTTACACTTTCACCATTTCCTCTACGCCTCTGGGCATGATATAGCAACAACTCCATAAAATAAATGGAGTTACACCTCCATATGATATACAGAGTTACAGCTCAATCTGATAATGAGTTACTCCTCCATATGATAAAGAGTTAAACCTCCATATGATAAAGAGTTAAACCTCCATATGATAAAGAGTTAAACCTGTATATGATTAAGTGAATGCTTCATGTGATATAGGGTTACACCTTCGTATGATATAGAGCTGGACCTCGATCCAAATGATGTAGAGTTAATCCAGCCCCGGTCACTTCCCGCTGTATATAACGTCCTTGCTGTACACGTTCTGTGGACCATTCCAATTCTATTGCATGACTGTCACTGGCAACGCTGTTATCTGGAAAAAAAAAAAAGAAAAAAGAAAAAAAGATGGCCACCAGCCCAATATGTTGTTTCCATTCCGTGACCTGCTGTAGTCACATTCGTAGTCGTTGTGTCATGTATGATGCCCGCGCGCACTCGAATGTAAGCTCTCTGACATCAAGCTGACATAAAGAAAGTACTGGAAACCCTTTCCGTGCCTCTATGCGCTCGCAAAACCCCAAACACATGAGGTCGTGTTAGCTCGCCTAGCTGGTGGACGTCACTAACTCTTTGACGTCACTAACTCTTTGGCGTCACTAACTCTTTGACGTCACTAACTCTCTCTCCTTCTCTCTTCAGTAGACGCGCGCACACACACACACACACACTTATGCTTCTGAGTGTGAGTCAGTGGCAAAAACGAAACCAACTACAGAAATTCCCGCTTTCCACGTAAGCTTATTGTAGAGATCGCTAAAAGCCACTGCATTTCGATGCAAAATAATTTCTAGACCACCTTAGAACATGCTGGTGCAGTAACGTCACTAGATTACGTCACCTTGGAAAGATTTCGAACCTTTCAGTAAGTTGAGGAATGTTCTAGATCTGACCTGTTCAGTGTGTAAGCAGCCCTGCACAGCGTTCTGGGTTCTTCTTCTTTCATGAATTTGTTCTCCGCGCACCTTCGATCTGTTCATAAAGTATTGGAGTTGTATTCTGTTGTATCCCGTGTCCTCTCTGCGATTGCACGAAGATGGCGACACAGCGAAGTAAAATACAACACCACGTCTCCAAACAGAGGAATTCGGAAAGAAAGTGGCGAGACACCCCAAGAACTAGAGGAGCAAAGCTTCCTGGGCTCACTTGTGAGATGGGTCAAGGTCATTCAAAAGAGTATGTTTGTAAAGCTCCTATCACTAGCTATCCTGAAGTAGGGTGTCTCTTGTGTTCACAGTTCCTAAGAAAACGGCAAATGGCGAAATAACAGTTTTCCCAGGACAGCTTCTATGACCTTGACCTTAGGTCAAGGTCATTCAAATGGGTACATGTGTGCATAGGTCTCATTGCTGTCTATCATTGTGCCTTGTTTGGTGCATCTGCTGTTTGTTGTTTCCAAGAAAATGCTAACGTTAAAGTCTCCGCAAAACATGTTGAATGGCCTTCACCTTGACTCAAGGAAATTGAATACAAGCATGCCAGTACAGGTTTTGTCAATGTCTATCATCATGCAAAGTTTGATGCCTCTGGTTCCCCTACATTCTGAGAAAACGGCAATTTTAATTTCCAATGCGACAGCTATTGATGACCTTGACCTTTAGTCAAGGTTATTCAAAATGGTATTTTTTGAAAGGTCTTACTACTGTTTATCAGCAAGCCAGGTTTGGTGCTACTGCTGTTTATTGTTTCTGAGAGACTGCAAATGTTAAGGTTTTCGAAGGGTTTCCGCAAAACTGCTTGTGTGGCCTTGACCTTGATTCAAAGTCACTGAATACAAGTATGACAGGGAAGGTGTTGTCAATGTCTATCGTCTTGCAAAGTTTGATGTCTCTGGCTTTCCTAGATTCTGAAAAATTGCCAATGTAAAATTTCCTAACAGACAGCTTTAGTGACCTTGACCTTGCGTCAAGGTCAATCGTTATGGTATGTTTTGAAAGGTCTTATGGTTGTCTATCAGCGTGCCGAGTTTGGTGTCTCTGATGTTCATTGTTTCTGAGAAAATGCCAATGTTAAGGTTTTGGAAGGTTTTCCGCAAAACAGCTTGCATGGCCTTGACCTTGACTAAAAGTCACTAAGTACAGGTATGTCAATAAAGATGTTGTCAATGTCCATCACCATGCAGAGTTTGATGTCTCTGGCTTTTTTAGACTCTGAGAAAATGCCAATGTGAAATTTCCAAACAGACAGCTTTAGTGACCTTGACCTTGGGTCAAGGTCAACCACTATGGTATTTTTGAAAGGTTTTACGGCTGACTACCAGCGTGTCAAGTTTGGTGCATCTGCTGTTCATCGTTTCTGAGAAAATGCCAATGTTAAGGTTTCATCAGGCTTTCCGCAAAACAACGTGCATGGCCTTGACCTTGACTCAAAGTCACTAAATATAGACAGGCCGGTAAAGGTATTGTCAATGTCCATCATCATGCAAAGTTTGATGTATCTGGCTTTTCTAGATTCTGAGAAAATGCCAATGTAAACTTTCCAAACAGACAGCTTTAGTGACCTTGACCTTGTGTCAAGGTCAATAATTATGGTATATTTTGAAAGGTCTTATGGCTGTCTATCAGCAGATTAATTTTGTTGTCTCTGCTGTTTGTAGATTCTGAGAAAAGGCCAATGTTAAGGTTTACTGCGGACACACAGACACACACACACACACACACACACACAGACACACACACAGACAGACGACGGAGGGTTATTACATAGACTCACTTTGTTACACAAGTGAGCCAAAAACCAGCATCACGTCAATCAAACATGACGCACTTACTTTACGTCAGTGCGCGTGCGTCTCTTCTTCGATGTTTGTAAGGCGTGTGGCTTGTAAAGGAAATGTGCTGTGAGTACAAATTTTCGAGTCAACTGACGATAACGGCTGCAGTGAATTTTTCTAAATTTTTTTGTATATTTTTTATGGCACCCCAGACTCATTATCTATGTATAGTAGGAGCGATTTAGAGATCTGAAATGGGTTCTCCAGCACTTTCATGAGGCACCGCTTACGTCAAAAGTATAATAGCGACTACCTCATAAATTGACTCTGTTTAGAGTCCGTATTCATGTTACCTATTTCCCCAAAAAGGAGTGATTTAGATAAACATTACGCCTTTAAACGCCAGAAAGCCAAAGTTTCTGGAAAGGGCGATAACTCGCAAATCATATGTGCAATCGTACCTAAATCGGGCCTTCTATTCAAGGATCTTGATTCATTTAGAAACCCCAAATCTGAAATCGATCGGTTGAGTAGTTTCGGAGATACAGACATCTGAACTGGGTTCACATGCAATGTCAACTCAGGTTCGGTTTACATGAAAACTATAAGAGCGACCATTTTCTAGTAGTGACTCTATTCAGAGTCCGTATTCACTCTATCTGCTGCCAAAAAATTGAGTGATTTCAACGCGAGAAAGACTATACGCCAATTCTGGTGCAGCTACCACCGCCCATGATCTGACAACACGATCCGGCAACAGCAAAAATCAGGCTGATTTCAAAGTAATTGTCTTTACCTTCTTGTATTCATCACAGAACACGACATCAAAAAACACGTAGCACGGGTGAGTGACCTTTGACACAGCCACCCCCAGATCCGTCTCATCCTTATACAGGTAGGAGACAACCAGCATCGTCCACTAGCACCCCGACACGGCATCCTTCAGGGAGGTCACACAGCGCCTCGCCGATACTGGTCTCCACCTACAGTGACAGGGAACAGTAGGCAGGTCTATAAACACACACACACACACACACACACACACACACACACACACACACACACACACACACACACACACACACACACTTCGTGCATTTCACGTTCGTGCGCTGTAAGCTGTTGGCCTCAATGTGACGTTCCCTGTATCTGACGGTCATGCTCAATGATATTCCTTACGGACTTACCTTACGGTCATACGCCAGGACAGTCGGGCCCTGAATAACGACGGCAGATTTCCAGTCCCAAGAATCCTCCGGCAGTGTAAGTGTGGCGGGATCCTCGTTGGTCACACCGATCAGGAAATAGGTCGGCAAATCGGGACTCTTCTCTTTCTGCACTATCTGGACCTGCACCGACACACAACATCTTAACATACCTCCGGTTAATATAAACGAGAGAGAGAGAGAGAGAGAGAGAGAGAGAGAGAGAGAGGGGAACACTCTGCTGATGCCTTCTGTGAATATACTGAGATCCACATTTTGAGTAAACAGTCTGTGACGAGCACTTACACTTCCGTTAGGAAGCTTGGAATTTCTTTTTCCCTACAACGGTCGGGCAGTTAACCAGACCTCTTATTACACACTGCTCTAAAACACACACACACACACACACACACACACACACACACACACACACACACACACACACACAACAACAACAACAACAACAACAACAAAACGCAAAGTGTTGACCATGATATGATCATGGGCAGTGCCTACCCCATATAGCGTGTTGTGCCTACCTCATATTGCGTGTTGTCCCTACCTCATATAGCGTGTTGTGCCAACCTCATATAGCGTGTTGTGCCTACCTCATAGAGCGTGTTGTCCCTACCTCATATAGCGTGTTGTCCCTACCTCATATAGATTGTTGTCCTTACCTCATACAGCGTATTGACCATCATAGGATCACTGGACAATACAATGCCTTCAAAATCACCCCTCACTCTCTCTGCCGACCGCTGGTCGTGACTCAGCACGATATTCTTCCCGTGGTTGGTATGAAATCGGAAGTCTAGTGACTGCAATAAGTAAAGGAATGAATTTCTCCTACAATAACCAGAGAACAGATAAAGCGAACACTGGTCAGTGAACTTAAAACGAGCACAACCTCTGGCATTGCAACACGCTGAGACAAAGTGTTCAATAAAACATGGGGAGGCGCTGTGGTTCTTCCTGGCGTTTTAGTTTACGTATTTCAGTCATGTGAGCGTGCGAACTTAGAGTAAACGAAAATCTTACATGTCTGTTTAATCCTTTTCACCAATGTTTCACACAGTTAGTTACCTGTACGGTACTTACAGCAGGTGTGACCTTCATTTGCCCAAGCGTGTCCAGTTTCTTCTCTATCTGTGTGATCGCCTGCGGGTCAATCGTCAGTTTCCTAATCGTCATTCTCTTCACGTCAGCCGGCAGTGTGAGGCTGTAGTCAAGGCCCGTAACTCGTGCCTGAAGCGTGCTCGTCATCTCTCCCACACTAGATGGCGGTGTGGTCTGCTGAACGCGTTTTGCCAACCGCCGGTGTGACGTCAGTTTCCCGCGCTTCTCCAACAGTACCGCCTTCCCGCCATGCACTTCAGCCTTAATGTCAGCGTCAGCGGCCTTGGCCAGCTCCTTCAGCCGTCTCCGACACGTCCGCACGAAACTCTCCAGACGGTCACACGCCGCGTCTATGTCGGCCATTGCTGCCCGTGTGGTTTTGTCGATGTTCAAGAGGTGCTGGTCCAGCTGACTAATGGCTCGCTGCAGGGCTTTCTCTCCCTCACTCATCACCAGGTCGCCCAGTATGGCGCGTGCTTCGTCCACTTTCGTCTCCAGCTTGACGACCTTCGGACATTCGCGGTGATCTGAGGTGGCGCACAGTAGACAGACGGAGGCGCCGTGTGTGGGGCAGAAGAGTTCAGGCGCTCTGTCATTGTGGGCGCTGCAGGAGGCGGGGCGACTGGCTGACAGACGTTCTGGGGTCAGTGACGTCAGGCTCTCTACCTTGTGGTGACGAGACACTGACAGCTTAGCATGTACATTGGTACAGGACTGGCAAAGCATGTCGCCACAGTGCAGGCAGATGGACGTGGCAACCACGTTGACACAGACACAGCAGACGTGGTCCTTGCTCAGGGTGCGGGCACTCTCCACTAGCGCCGCCATGGCCAGGTCGGTGGGAAGGGCGTCAGCGATGTCTTCACAGCTTTTGGAGGCGCGCTCTGCACGATCCACGATAGCGCGTCGGCATAGTGGACACTTGCCTTCATTGTCAGCTTTTAACCACGTCACTAAGCAGTCCCTACACAGAAGATGTGCGCACGGTAATATTTTGGGATCAGTGAAATCCTCATGACACACGATACACTCCGTTTCCTTCGGCTCCACTGACGTGACTGGGGCAGCAGCAGTCGCCATCTTGTGGGGATCGTCTGTCAGAATAAACAGTATAACGTATCTTAAGCACGCATAATAACAGACTGATTGGCCTGTACATTGCGGCATTACGTGATTCTACAATACCAAAGCTAGAATGAACGCTGTTCCGGGTCCGTCGATACATGTAACTCCACGCCCCTGCGACGACGGCCTAGTCGGGCTAACCGAGACCAAAGTCGAGCTAAGTGATACCTAAGAAGGGGGAAAAAAAATACTCGGTGACAAGGAAAGTGGACAGTTACGAACAACTTTGAGGTCCCCGTGTTATTTCACAGTGTGCACAGAAGTGGTGAAAACTGTCGCATTCACAAGCACAGTACATTCTCAGCCTGTTTCGAGATTACTGCCTGCATGAGTTGCCCCCTTGCCGCAACAAGCACGCATTTTTCGTGGCAGAGCACAAAGCTGCTACGAAAAATGCATGCATGCTGCGGATCTGTGTATGTACGGAGATCGGGAACGGGCTGGCGTCTATGTCCATCGCAAGGGTGATGTTAAGGACGAAAGTACCAAAAAAAGGCCTGCACAAATTTGTGTCCCTTTTGGTTTGTTTCCGTTGACATGATAAGGGAAAGTAACAACAGTTAGTTAGTTAGTTTGTTAGTTAGTTAGGGCTTAACGCCGCGCAAGCGATAAAGGCTAATTCGCGGCAAGGGAAGTAACAACAGACCGGGGAGTTAAGTTGGTGAGGTGATGCTGAAACAGCAGGCACATTACCTATACACGGGGCAGTAGCGGCACTAAATTGTCATTCAGTAACGCCTTTTTCAATGTAGTTTACTTGGACGTTAGGTTTTGCTACTGCAAACTGAACCCGGTAGGTCTGCATTACTGCATGGATTCAGTCTTCAGCTGTAGCACACAGCGTTCATGCACTACGGGGAGTAACTACATCGCCAAAGCACAAATTGCGGAGTTTTGTCCCCTCCTTGGCGCAGGAAAGCAGAAAGCTGACCCTCAAAATCATCTGTAGCTGAAACTGACTTCGAGACAGGCCTTTTTCAACCATTTCACACTAGTCTTTGACTCAGAAGACACTAATGCTGGCGGCGGCATGCGGACATCAGCGTGAAAACGACCAGTATCAGACGTAAAGCAACAAAAACTGTCACTGACGAGACTAAGCAGATCATTCGTCCTCAGAACGGAACCGAAAGTAGCTGAATCGCTTCGCCTGCACCACGTAGGATGTCAATGTCACCTTAGGAGATATTCAAGCAGCAATTTCATTACAGGACTTGATATTAAAAGTGTGACCTTGTGATGGAATCTTACCTGTTTTGTCAATTGTTGGCTTCGGGTAGCCGGCAGCACAAGACACTTTCCACGGATCAATAACACAGCCGGCGCTGTTCGCGTGTCACGTGATCTCCAATATAATCAGTGTCGTCCTCGATGAACTACTGGATAGCAGTGGCAGTTACACGTTGATGGTTTATTGACGCACAATTTGCCATGCAAGTTACAGACTAGCCGATGTGCCAGTGTTATTTCTGGGTAGGAACACTCCAAACGGCCATAAAAAATCCATCATTTCTTCCTCAATTATCTACACATTTTAGGTGCTATCAGTGTAAGCCACGTACTTCAGTGACAGGAAGCAGTAAAAACGTCACAAAAAGGGATGCTTTCATTTGATGGTCCACGGCTGTATGAGGTATCGTACTGACTGATGTTGTACTGATTTCTTCTTTGGCTTTTCAAGTATTGATTTTCATCACGTCAGTTTTAGTGCGTTCGGTTACTGAGCCGAAATATCATCCAGGAAGCTGACTGAAGTGATGGCATTTGCCATGGAATTATGGATAAGTCTTTGATGAATGGACATGATGATGGAGATGAGAATGATGGTAAGATAATGCTGTGGAGGTCCGCGTGGTTTGGGACTGCGGGATAGGGCCGCATTCCACGCTTCCTGTCCCGGCATTAACCAGGCCCGGGAACTACGGCACCTGTAGTGCCGGCCGTGTAATCGTCCACATCATAAGACGTGTCATACCAAGGGAAGCACCCCCAAAGTCGCAGCCGTGAAGTGGGTAAATCACGGATGTGTGGCAACAGCCTCCCCATTGGGCCCATAGCACACCCGCTCTGGGTAGGAGCCGACCTAGGTAGGAAAAAATAACAATACCGCTAACCATCAAGCACACACACACACACACACACACACACACACACACACACACACACACACACACACACACACACACACACACACACACACACACACACACACACACACAAAGTGTATTCATGTTTAATGACGTAATTCATACTTGCACTTAAAATTACTCATCATTTTAGCATATCATTTTTGTTTCGCTTGAGAAATTTACTCTTACAAAAACTAAACACGAGTTGAAACTACTACAGACAGGCAAAAGTGCAGGACACATACCTTGTGTCTCCTGCAGGTTACATGTATAGACAACCGCAAGAACAACATACATATAGGAAGAGTTTGTACATAAGTTCATGCGATGACTTAAATGTTACCGATGCTCAATGACAATGGTTTAAGGGTGCGACAACAATACTGAACTGAAAATAATGATATCAGTAATAATAATAATAATAACCAAACACACTAACAGCTATATGCTTGAGCACTATTTTACAGAAAATTAAGCACGACACTGGCAAAAAAAAAATCTTCCTCTAGTTGCTGTAATTAGATTTGGTTGATGTTGGGCTGCAACGTCCCTCGCGTAGGGATGATGTGAAGGACGGGGCAATGAAACAAACAAGCAAATAGACAAATAGCTCAAGTCTTGGCTTAAAGTCGGAAAATCGAGCTCACGGCCCGCTCACTGACTGTTTAACACTCTACCAGATGAAAGGAACACCCTCGTTTCGCTTATTTCGCATAACTGGGCGCACCCCTATTGTGTAAACTTTAGGTACAATATGTAGCTTCAACTACACACACCGTATCTTTGTCGTTCTACTACTCTACTTACACCTCTGTGTATGATACAGTAACAACTCCATATGTTAACTTACGGCTCACTCTGATAAAGAGTTACTCCTTCATATGATATTAAGTTTCACCTCCATATGATACAGCGTTACACCTTCATATGATACAGCGTTACACCTCCATATGATACAGCGTTACACCTTCAGTATGATAAAAGAGTTACTCTTTCACCGTTTGCTCACACCTCTGGACATGATACAGTAACAACTCCATATGATAAATAGAGTTACTCCAAATGATATATGCAGTTACAGCTCCATCTTATAAAGAGTTACAGCTCCATATGGTAACAGAGTTACCCCTGCAATCAAATGATGTAGAGTTAATCCAGTGCCCGCCACTTCCCACTGGAAGTAACGACCCTGCTGAACATGTTCGACAGACGATTCGAATTCTACTTCTTGACTGTCACAGGCAATGCTGTTATCTGGAAAAAATAGTAGATATCGTGATAGAATAGTGTTTACTCTCTCTCTCTCTCTGTGTGTGTGTGTGTGTGTGTGTGTGTGTGTGTGTGTGTGTGTGTGTGTGTGTGTGTGTGTGTGTGTGTGTGTGTGAAGCATTCTGCCATAGAGGAAAGGGTGTGTGGTGGGGGAGGGGGAAAGGGGGGTTGGGGTCGGGGGCGTTTGTGGTTCTGAATTTATAGTATGTGTGTAACGTGTAACAGATGATTTTGTGATGACTCTTCAACATTATTTTCTGAATCTCAATTTCATTTCATAAAACAATCCAAGAACAAAACACTACCACTACAGCAAAGCAACAGCAACAACAACAAACCAACCAAACAAACACCTACAACAGCACCAAACAAACAACCAACCAACCACCCAACCACCTATCCAACCAACCAACGACCCAGTCAACCAACCAACCCACCACCCCTCCAACCAACCAACCAACCAACCATCCACCTACCAACCCCACCCACCCCAAGTCGGCGTGCAGTGTTCTCTGACCATCAGGGTCAGCCCTTATAGTAGTTAGAAAATTCATGTACATTTTGAAATGGGCAAAACTGGAAGAATTTACAACAATTCTGGTGTAGAAACCACCGCTTGTATTCTGATCGCACGATTTCGGTAACTGCAAAAATCAGGCTAATTTCTAAGTAATTGACTTTACCTTCTTGTAATCACGCCGGACATCAAAAAACGCGTAGCACGGGTGAGTGACGTTGAAGACAACCACCCCCAGATCCTGCCCGTCCTTATACAGGTGGAGACAACCAGCATGGTCCACTAGCACCCCGACACGGCATCCTTCAGGGAGATCAAACAGTGCCCGGCCGATTCTGGTCTTCATCTGCAGTTACAGGGAACAGATGGAATGTTCACACACACACACACACACACACACACACACACACACACACACACACACACACACACACACACACACACACACACGCACGCACGCACTTCCAGCATTTCACATTCGTGCGTTGTAAACTGTTAACCTGAATGTGACGTTCTCAGTACCTGACGGCCATACTCAATGATAGTCGTTACGGACTTACCTCACGGCCATACGCCAGGACAGACCGGTCACGAATAACGACGGCAGATTTCCAGTGCCAAGAATCCTCCGGCAGTGTAAGTGTGGCGGGATCTTCGTTAGTCACACCGATCAGGAAAAAGTACAAGGAAAGAGTCTTCTCTTTCTGCACTATCTGGACCTGCACACACACACAACATGGTAACAGACCTCCGGTTATAATAAAGGAGAAGATAGAGCGATAAAGAGAGATAAGAACACTTTGCTGATGCCTTCTGTGAACATACATGTACTGAGATCTACATTGTGAAAAAACAGTGACGAGCACATACACTTCCGTTAGGAAGCTTGGAATTTCTTTTTCCTCACAACAGTCGGGCACTTAACCAGAGCTCTTATTGCACACTGCTTTAAACACACACACACACACACACACACACACACACACACACACACACACACACACACACACACACACACACACACACACACACACACACACACAAAGAAACAACAACAAAACGCAAAGTGTTGACCATGATGTGATCATGGGCGGTGCCTACCTCATATAGCGTGTTGTCACTACCTCATATAGCGTGTTGTGCCTACCTCATACAGATTGTTGTCCTTACCTCATACAGCGTGTTGACCATCATAGGATCACTGGACAATACAATGCCATCTTTATCACCACTCACTCTCTCTGCCGACCGCTGGTCGTCACTCAGCACGATGTTCTGCCCGTGGTTGGTATGAAATCGGAAGTCTAGTGACTGCAATAAGAAACGAAATGAATCTCTCCAACAAGAAACAGAAAACAGATAAAGCGTCAGTGAACATAAAATGGGCAAAGCTCTGGCATTGCAACATGCTGAGACAAAGTATTCAAAAAAACATGGACAGGCGCTGTAGTTCTTCCTGGCATTTAAATTTACGCATTAACGTCATGTGAGCGGGTGAACTTAGAATAAACGAAAATCTTAGAAGTCGTTTTAATCATTTTTAACCCATGTTTCACACAGTTTGCTACCTGTACGGTACTTACAACAGGTGTGACCTTCATTTGCCCAAGCGTGTCCAGTTTCTTCTTTATCTGTGTCATCGCCTGCGGCTCTATCGTCAGTTTCCTAATCGTTATTCTCTTCACGTCAGTCGGCAGTGTAGGGCTGTAGTCAAGGCCCGTAACTCGTGCCTGAAGCGTGCTCGTCATTTCTCCCACACTAGAGGGCGGCGTAGTCTGCTGAATGCGTTTTGCCCACCGCAGGTGTGACGTCAGTTTCCCGCGCTTCTCCAACAGTACCGCCTTCCCGCCATGCACTTCAGCCTTCATTTCGGCGTCAGCAGTCTTGGCCAGCTCCTTCAGCCGTCTCCGACACGTGCGCACGGAACTCTCTAGACGGTCACACGCCGCGTCTATGTCAGTCATTGTTGCCCGTGTGGTTTTGTCGATGTTCAAGAGGTGCTGGTCCAGCTGACTGATGGCTCGCTGCAGGGCTTTCTCTCCCTCACTCAGCGTGGTCACCAGGTCGCCCAGTATGGCGCGTGCTTCGTCCACTTTCTTCTCCAGCTTCTCCTTGCGGCAATCCTGATGGTCGGACATGGCGCACAGCAGACACACGGACACGCCGTGTGTGGGGCAGAAGAGTTCAGGCGCTCTGTCAGTGTGGGCGCTACAGGAGGCGGGGCGACTGGCTGACAGACGTTCTGGGGTCAGTGACGTCAGACTCTCCACCTTGTGGTGACGAGCCATTGACAGCTTAGCATGTGCGTTGGTACAGGACTGGCAAAGCATGTCGCCACAGTTCAGGCAGATGGACGTGGCAGCCACGTTGACACAGACACAGCAGACGTGGTCCTTGCTCAGGATGCGGGCACTCTCCACTAGCGCCGCCATGGCCAGGTCGGTGGGAAGGGCGTCAGCGATGTCTTCGCAGCTTTTGGAGGCGCGCTCTTTCGGATCCACGATGGCGCAGCGGCACAGCGGACACTGGTCTTCATTGTCAGACTTTAACCATGTCACTAAGCAGTCCCTACACAGAAGATGTGCGCACGGTAATATTTTGGGATCAGTGAAATCCTCATGACACACGACACACTCCATTTCTTTCGGCTCCACTGACGTGACTGGGGCAGCAGCAGTCGCCATCTTGTCGGGATCGTCTGTAAAAACATACAAACCAAAGAACACAAATGCACGAGGTCTCAAAATGCCAACATATTCCCTTTTAGCCTCAGGCATCACAGTCACCTCTAAAAATTCTTCAATCTACAAACATAAAAGTATCATGCACAGACCATTCAAGGGCACGCACCTCACAGGAGTTTTAAAAAATCTGAATGTCTCCTTTCTGCTCAGGCCTCACTGGAGTAATGCTAGTCTACTGTCTGTTTAGGCCAGAAAGCCGCTTTATCCAACTCCGCTAGCCTCGCTTTTGTCGCTCTCCAGCGCAAGAAGTCCCAGCAAAAACCTTGGAATCAGATCTTTGGTCCCAGCTTCACTGGCAGCTTGCCTCTTGTTGCGCGGGCCCCCTGGCATGCACCTTAGGCTACAAATCACGAAAATCACGCTTTTTCATGACAACAAAAATCATGACAAACTAGCACACTCGCCAAACAGGGTTCTCCAAATATTCACTGCACATGACCCCACGATCAATTTGTGTCCTTACGCCACATGAGTAGATGACTTGAATAAGTGCGTACCATAACCAACAGAGACGCTTTGGAAAGAACGAAACAGTTGGCCTAACTGGCCAGTACATTATGATGACTAGACAAATCGGATGCAGTGTGGTTCCCTAATACCAAAGCTAGACTTTGTTCCTGTTGTTGTTATTGTTTTCTTTCTTTCTTTGTTCTTTTTTTTGCCGGTGTGTGTGTGTGTGTGTGTGTGTGTGTGTGTGTGTGTGTGTGTGTGTGTGTGTGTGTGTGTGTGAGGGCTGGGGGTTGGGTTGGGGTTCGGGGTGAGTAGCGTCTTTAATTTTGTAAACCACAAAAGTGATTCCAATGAAGACGTAACTGGAAATGATCTGCACACATTTTCTCCCATTTTGTTGTGAGGATGGGGTGGGGGGTGGGGTGGGGTGGGGCGGGGGTTGAATTATTGGAAGGTGAAGTTGATCGATGTAGTCATGCTGAAACAGCAGACACGTGACGTATGTACAGGGCAGCTGCAGCACTGAATTGTCGAATTCATCTTTTTAAGTGTACTTCACTTGAGCATGAAGTTGCAAATTATGATGAGTTCAGTAGGTAAGCATGCGTCTGTTGCCCGGCTACAACACACAGCGTTAATTGCGGACTACGGGGAGTAACTTCACCACGGCAGATCATAGACACTGTTTTGTCCCCTTCCAGTAAAGCAGGAAGTAACTGAACGACAAAAGCTGATCCTCTAAGTCATCTGTCACGTAAACTATGACCTTTAGACAGGCCTGGCTTAGTTCAACCAGCACACACTCGTCTTTGACTCTAAAGATACTAACGTTGGTGGCAGCAGGCAGTCATTAACGTGACAACGGCCTGTATCTGACGGAATACGCAAAACAACAGTCACTGACGACAGTCGGTCGTTCACAAACCAAAATCGAAAGTAGCTACATCGCGGCTTTGTCTCAACCATGTAGACTGTGAACGCCACTTTGACAGCTATTCAAACACGGAAATTTCATTACAAGACTTAATATTTTAACTGTGTCCTTGTGAGAGTCTCCTACCTGTTAGTCAGTCGTTGAGAGATGGCCTTGAGTTGAGCGGCACCGACACACACTGATCAGTCACACAGCGGGCGTGTCACGTCTCGCGCGCCGCCGATATCGCGACACGTGATCTCTGTCGTCCGCGATGAACAACTGGATAGTAGGGGCAGTTAATTTACAATGACGGCTTATCTACTATCGACTATTCGTTATGCAAGTGACACACAAGGCGATGTGTCAGTGTTATTACTGGGTTGGATCAACTGATTTAAATGCTCCTAACTGATTCATCAACAGCCTTGTCCATCAATGCAGTGCCACCCTAAAGCCGGTTCACCGAGAGCTTTAGTATAAGTGTTATTATCCTCAGTCACGACCCGTATATCATGAGCCACTGCAGAAACTGAGTGCATTGGCGTATTAAAAACGTGAATGAAAGAAGGATGATATGATCCGACGGTCGACGGCACGGTGAGGTATCCTTCAGACTGAAGTTGCTCATGGATTTCTTCTGAGGCTATCATTGATTTTCATCAGTCATATGGAATCATGGATGATGATGCGTCCTTGATGAATTTACTTCCATAAAATAAACGTCACCAATAACCATCAAGTGTGGTTAAATCCCTGTCACACACACACACACACACACACACACACACACACACACACACACACACACACACACACACACACACAGATTCACAAGGTGAATTCACGTTTTAATGACTTGAATAAGGCTTGCACTTTAAATTATACAGCATTTTAGCATTTCAGATATCAGTTATGTTTTTGCTTGAGAAATATACTTATAAAAAAAAAAAAACTAAAAACAAACTGAAACTACTACAGACAGGCAAAAGTGCAGGACACATACCTTGTGTCTCCTGTATGTTACATGTATAGACAACTGCACACACAGACAGAAACTGAGACACTAGAGCCCAGGTGCAGAATCCAATAGGTGTACTCACGTTTTCAGGACGTGATTCACGCTGCATACAATTACACAACTGGCAATTTAGCACACCAGCACTCAGTTTTGGTTCCCTCTAGCTGAGAAAAATACTCACCCACAAACTACCAGTTCAATCCACAGAAAAGCAAAAATGAAGAATAATTATATACTTTTTGTCTCCTGCCTGTTACATGTATAGACAGCTGCAAGAACAACATACATTTAGAAGCCTGTACACAAGGTCACGCCATGACTTAATGTTACGATGAATCAGCCAGTGCTAAATGCTAATGGTTTAGGGGTGTTGTATGTGCGAGAAAAATAACGAAAACTGTCGATTTGAGTAGTAATGATAAGCAATTATGATGAGAACTGCCATTTGCTTGTACACCATTATTAGTATATAAACTAAAAAAAGAAAAGAAAAGCAAAACAAAACAAAAACAACAACAAATACAAAACCCTCCACATCAGCAGTGTGGTAGCTAGTGCACTGTCCCTAACCTCTGCTGTACACCAAAACAAAGGGGGGTAATCAAAATGGGCGCCCTTTTATCGCCCCTACGCCGCATCAAACGTTTCCACGACGATTGCTCTCATCTGAAACCGTTATTTCAAAAAATTACCATAATTATCATGTTTAGATTGTAGTAACCGTATTAGTGAAAATCGGTTTCTGGTTGTTACACGTTTCCTCCTATTTAAAAAAAAAAAATTTTAATCGACATCTTAAAATCCAAAGCATCTTTCGGGTGCTATGACCTCATGAATGAAAAAGAAAAGGCGGTGTTATGGCGTGGGTACCCGCTGTTTGACAGTGGAATCGTTTGGAGAAGCGTAGCACCACAAAAACGCCCGTCCATTTTTTTTCAATCCCCGTGCAAAAAGCACGTGACGGTTTAGTCGCTAACTCAGTCATATACACAAAATTCAACACAATAACGACAACAACAATACTGAAAACAAATGACATCCGTCATAATAATAAAACAGTTACACCGGTAACTGCCTAAATGCTTGAGCGCCATTTTACTGAAAAATTCAGCACTACAATGACCAAAACACCCCATTTTTGATGTAATTACATTTGGTTGATTTGGGGCTTTAACGCCCCTCGCGTAGGGGTGATAATTAAAGACAATGCAATGAAACAAACATACAAACAAATAAACAAGCAGCTCAAGTCTTGACTTTCAGTCGGGAATCGAGCACACTGAAAGAAGCACCGTTGTTTTGCTTATTTTGCATAACCGGGCGCACCCCATTCTGGAAACAGATACATGTAGCTTCAACTACACACACTTTGTCGTCCTAGTGTAGAGTTACACTATCACCATTTGCTTACACTCTGGATATGATAACTCCATATGATAAACAGTTACACATCCAAATGATCTACAGAGTTACACCTAAATCTAAGATATGGAGTTACATCTCCATATGATACAGAGTTACACCTCCATATGATAAAGAGCTACACATCCATATGATATAAAGTTGGACCTGGATCGATAATTCTAGAGTTAATCCAGTCCCCGCCGCTTCCCGCTGTATATAACGTCCTTGTTTGAGACCATTCCAATTCTACTGCTTGACTGTCACAGGCAACGCTCTTATCTGCAAAAAAATGGTAGATCTCATGATAGTATAATTAACACTGTGTGTGAGGCATTTTGTCACAGAGGAAAGGGTGTGTGCTGGGGAAAAGGGAAAAGGGGGAGAGAGGGTGCCGGGGGCGTTTGTGGTTCTGAACTTAATTATAGTATGTGTAATAACATGCAATAATGAAACAAGATGGTTTTGTGATGATTCTTCAAACGGTTTTTTTTTTTCTCGAAACCTAATCCACTGCACTAAAATAAAACCATCGCCTATGGCCTGTCTGACTACACGCTTCGGTAAATGCAAAAATCAGGCTGATTTCGAAAGTAGTTGACTATACCTTCTTGATATCAAACCGGACATCAAAAAACGCGTAGCACGGGTGAGTGACGTTGGAGACAGCCACCCCCAGATCCTGCCTGCCCTTATACAGGTGGAGACAACCAGCATCGTCCACTAGCACCCCGACACGGCATCCTTTAGGTAGGCACCAGAGCGCCTGGCCGATTCTGGTCTCCACCTACAGTGACAGGGAACAGTAGGAATGTTTACACACACACACACACACACACACACACACACACACACACACACACACACACACACACACACACACTTCGTGCATTTCACGTTCGTGCACTGTAAACTGTTAACCTAAATGTGAGATTCTCTGTACCTGGCGATAATACTCAATGATATTCTTTACGGACTTACCTCACGGCCATACGCCAGGACAGACCGGCCACCAATAACGACGGCAGATTTCGAGTCCCAAGAATCCTCCGGCAGTGTAAGTGTGGCGGGATCCTCGTTAGTCACACCGATCATGAAAAAAGACACACAACGTCTCTTTTTCTGCACTATCTGGACCTGCACCGACGACACACAACATCGTAACAGACCTCCGGTTAATATAAAGGATAAGAGAGAGAGAGAGAGAGAGAGAGAGAGAGAGAGAGAGAGAGAGAGAGAGAGAGAGAGAGAGAGAGAGAGAGAGAGAAGAACACTCTGCAGATGCCTTCTGTGAATATACTGAGATCTACATTTTGAGTAAACAGTGACGAGCACTAACACTTCCGTTAGGAAGCTTGGAATTTCTTTTTCCCTACAACGGTCGGGCAGTTAACCAGACCTCTTATTACACACTGCTCTAAAACACACACACACACACACACACACACACACACACACACACACACACACACACACACACACACACACACACACACAGACAACAACAACAACAACAACAAAATGCAAAGTGTTGACCATGATATGATCATGGGCAGTGCCTACCTCATATAGCGTGTTGTGTCTACCTCATATAGTGTGTTGTCCCTACCTCATATAGCGTGTTGTGCCTACCTCATATAGTGTGTTGTCCCTACCTCATATAGCGTGTTGTGCCTACCTCATATAGCGTGTTGTGCCTACCTCATATAGTGTGTTGTCCCTACCTCATATAGCGTGTTGTCCCTACCTCATATAGCGTGTTGTGCCTAATATAGTGTGTTGTCTCTACCTTATATAGCATGTTGTTCATACCTCATACAGATTGTTGTCCTTACCTCATACAGCGTGTTGACCATCATAGGATCACTGGACAATGGACGACTCCACTCCTGTCAGTCAAAAGGGTCGAGCCCCCAGAATTCAGCCAATCGTGTATGTCCCGTGCCATAATGAGCACAACACGTGGCATGGTCTGGCAAACGTTTTGCCAGACACTACGACAAAGGAAGCGTGTGTAAGAAAAAGAAAGAAAGCAGTAAGTCCATGGACGTCCTTTGAGGAAAAAGACCTTTACATCTCTCTTTCATCTTGAAATCACCCCGTTTTCCATACAAAGATGTCATAGACGTACTGTGTTTTGCCAAACACGGCAGAGTAAAGGGGCGGGGCTTTGGCCTTGGGCTTGCCGAGTGGAGTGGTCTATACAATGCCATCTTTATCCCCCCTCACTCTCTCTGCCGACCGCTGGTCGTCACTCAGCACGATGTTCTTCCCGTGGTTGGTATGAAATCGGAACTCTGGTGACTGCAATAAGAAAAGGAATGAATTTCTCCTACAATAAGCAGAGAACAGATAAAAACGTACATTTGTCAGTGAACTTAAAACGAGCACAACCTCTGGCATTGCAACATGCTGAGACAAAGTGTTCAATAAAACATGGACAGGCGCTGTAGTTCTTCCTGGCGTTTTAGTTGACGTACTAAAGTTGTGTAAGCGTGTGAACTTAGATAAACGAAAATATTACATGTCGTTTTTAACCCACGTTTCACACAGTTCGTTACCTGTACGGTACTTACAACAGGTGTGACCTTCATTCGCCCGAGCGTGTCCAGTTTCTTCTCTATCTGTGTGATCGCCTGCGGGTCTATCGTCAGTTTCCTAATCGTCATTCTCTTCACGTCTGCCGGCAGCGTGGGGCTGTAGTCAAGGCCCGTAACTCGTGCCTGAAGCGTGCTCGTCATCTCTCCCACACTAGAGGGCGGTGTGGTCTGCTGAGGCTGAACGCGTTTTGCCAACCGCCGGTGTGACATCAGCTTCCCGCGCCTCTCCAACAGTACCGCCTTCCCGCCATGCACTTCAGCCTTCATGTCGGCGTCAGCGGCCTTGGCCAGCTCCTTCAGCCGTCTCCGACACGTGCGCACGGAACTCTCCAGACGGTCACACGCCGCGTCTATGTCGGCCATTGTTGCTCGTGTGGTTTTGTCGATGTCCAAGAGGTGCTGGTCCAGCTGATTGATGGCTCGCTCCAGGGCTTTCTCTCCCTCACTCAGCGTGGTCACCAGGTCGCCCAGTATGGCGCGAGCTTCGTCCACTTTCTTCTCCAGCTTCTCCTTGCGGCAATCCTGATGGTCGGACATGGCGCACAACAGACAGACGGACACGCCGTGTGTGGGGCAGAAGAGTTCAGGCGCTCTGTCAGTGTGGGCGCTACAGGAGGCGGGGCGACTGGCTGACAGACGTTCTGGGGTCAGTGACGTCAGACTCTCTACCTTATGATGACGAGTCGCTGACATCTTCCCGTGTAAGATAGTGCACGACTGGCAAAACATGTCGCCGCAGTTCAGGCAGATGGACGTGGCAGCCACGTTGACACAGACACAGCAGACGTGATCCTTGCTCAGGGTGCGGGCACTCTCCACTAGCGCCGCCATGGCCAGGTCAGTGGGAAGGGCGTCAGCGATGTCTTCACAGCTTTTTGAGGCGCGATCTTGCGGATCAACGATGGCACAGCGGCACAGCGGACACTGGTCTTCAGACTTTAACCATGTCACTAAGCAGTCGCGGCAGATGAGATGGGCGCAAGGCAAAATTTTGGGATCAGTGAAATCCTCATGACACACAGCACACTCCATCTCCTTCGGCTCTACAGAGGCAGCAGCAGTCGCCATCTTGGTTTGATCGTCTGTTGCAAGGGACAGTAACGACTGTGAGCATTGTATATTACCAGTTCACTCCCTTTATTATCCGACACTGAAGTCGGACGGTTTATCCCCAGTCCCTAACAAAGAATTACTGCATTCTTGAAGCTTACTGTTTAGCTGCACTAAAAATACCCACAGGAAACCAGCAAAACAGTTAGTATGAGTAAAATGACAAAACATGAGCATGAAATGTTGAGCGGTGGTAATTATTGCGAACTGACACTTTTGTCCAAAATGGCTGAACTGGTAAGAGTTAAAACATATTAATTCGAAGCAATATACAAACTGCTCGATGTAACATTAACCACCCATGATGTTTAAGCTTTAGCGAAATGGAATTAGTTATACGTAGTAAGAGCTCTGCTTCATATGATACTCGTACCAGGGCTCCCTAAAAGCTACAGACCTAAAGGGTCCACTGACCCCCAGTTCAAAATTTTAGGGGGTCTTTGTACCTCCTCTTTCAATTTTTAAAGGGTCAGAATCATTTCTCAAGTTTTTAGTGCATGGTATTATAAATTCAGTAAATACTGCTGAACAGGTGTGTGTGTGTGTGTGTGTGTGTGTGTGTGTGTGTGTGTGTGTGTGTGTGTGTGTGTGTGTGTGTGTGTGTGTGTGTGTGTGCAAAACTGAATTTTATCAAATTCAAATCATATAATTGAATGAAGTGGGTACAATTCAGTTTTGAAAGTTGGAAACTCTGACGTTTTGCTGCTCTGTGCCGACTCTGATGCGACGTCTGAATCGTAGCTATGCGACGCCGAACTTGAAGTGCACCCGCTGCCGGGCGAGGGCTCGAGCCCCTCCACAACTTTTCCACTGACGAAAAAGTCCTTACGCGCGAGTGGCTGTAGTAGCCGCCGATCTGCAACAGCAGACAGTTAACGCATGCGAGCGTGAAACAGAACAAAAAACAGAACTGAACTGAACGCGGCCAAGGCATGGGAGAACACTCACTCGATCACTATAGCACTCTCTGGGGCACAGAGTCTTTCAGTACATTTTCACGCCCCGCCGAAAAGGGACTGCACTCTGGAGTCTATCACTATAGGCGTACGCACGGTTGTGCAGAGGTAGTGCGTCAAGCTAAGCACAGATCGCGTTCATAATGCTTCAACGTACCCCCTCGAATTTTTTTAGGACGTAAATGTTTACTTCAGTGCGTAAATTACGCACAGACGCACAGTTTAGGGAGCCCTGCGTACACATCTGTAGCTACCAAATTACACACACATAACGTCAGAAAGAAGGTACACATGTTGCGGAATAAAACTGCCAAAGATGCGAATTTTTATGCTTAATATTTTGCGTGCCAAAAATATGGACATGATAAATATGCTATCACCAACACCTGCTCATGATACCATTGACATGCAATTGCTATTTTGTTTGTGGTTGTTGTTGTTGTTGTTGTTGTTTTTCACACCAGTCACTTGTATTTGGTCTAGATCTCAGTCTATGTGTGTATCCGTTAACAGAAGGAAAACATAGTAATATTAATCACAAGGAGTAACTTAGGCCGATCAGTATACATGTTTGCATTGCAGAATCGAGACTGAAAACACATTTTTGTTGTTGTTTTTAACAGTACACTAAATCTTGTGTGACCTGTACATGCACATGTATATATACGTGCGCTATCATCAGGGACCTAGGCGATCACCTACTTATGCACCTACCTACTTTTTCATCGGCTGTAACGGATGAAAACAGCCCCTGATGGCGTCTTCGGTGGTGGGGACTGAATAAGAGAGGAACGGCCTAGCGACAGAACGTAGACTGTTTTTAACACCGTTTAGTTCACAATATTCTGTATATTTCGGCTTTAACTTTTGGAATCTACAGTGTTTCTAAAGGCTTTGTGTGTTACGTGGCCATTCTGCAACAAGAGTAACAACTCCTGCACCCTAAACTCATGTGAATAGGGTATAATTCTTTCCCCTGGTACGATCCAGGAAGTGGTCTCAAGTTGCGAAACGGGTACCCGGCCAAGGCGGAACAGGTCAGTGTACCAACTGAAAACAGTATCTAAAACATTATTTACTTCAACTGGAATACGAAAATCAAGAGTCTTATACTCATGTACGAAAGAGAACATTTGGAATGCCCTTCCCCAGAACGAAACAGGAACGGCCACGCTGACCGTGAAGGCCGCGTTGTCAGGTACGCCGGAACGAAACCGAAAGCTGAAAAACTCCCGTCACTACACAAATGCAGTTTTCTCGCAACAAAGCAGGGTTTTCGCGAAAAAGTCGATTTTGTCGCGAAAAAATGGCACTTTTTCCTATCATCGCGAAAACATTTGATAGCAATTTTTTTCGCGTAAAAAGTTATTCTTCAGAAAAATGGACTTTTTCGCGAAAAAACTTTTCGCGAAAAAACTGACTTATTCGCGAAAAAAAGCTGCCTTTTTTTGCTTTAAAAAAAAAAAAAAAAAAACAGGTTTCCGCGAAGAAAGTCAGTTTTTCTGCAGAAAAAGTTTTTCCGCGAAATACGTAATAGCATTTTTTTTTGCGAAAAAGCACCCGTCAGTTTTTTCGCGAAAAAAACGGACAAATATGGGGCGCCGTTTGCAACCAGTAAACGGCACTCATTTGGCTCGCTCAAGCGCACAGAATGAACACAACATCCCAGGCTGTTCTGTTCACACTCATCTCTCTCTCTCTCTCTCATCGTACGTTTGAAAAATGTGTGTACTGTGCGTCGCCATGTTCAACAGTGCCTACCGAATAATCAAGTCAGTGGAGCGACGTCAACAGTGTTGCGAGCAGTAGGCTCTAGCAGACGATGTTTTTGTATCAGCCGCACGATGGCACCGCTTACTGATACACAAACGACTACACACGTGTGTCACAGTAGCACCGTGTATTATCGTGGATCTTGGAATTGCGTGATACGATTTGAAGCCAGAATTTCAGACACCACGTGTGCCCTGCGCCACGTCAGTGAAGTCGTGCAGCGACCGGCTGAGGCAGCTTGCTTTACTTTGTGTCTGACACTGACCAGCCGTTACGCATCGGACCAGGTCACAGTGTAGTCGGAAAACAACACTGCGGGGAAAAAACACTACAGGAATGTTTTTTCCCCAGTAAAATAACACTAACACTGGGAATGTTATTTTCCTAAAAAGATTACACTCCTTCACGTTTCTTTCCTAGGAAAAATACACTCCCAGTGTTTTTTTTTTTTTTTCCTGGAAGTCTTTTTTGCCTCCTACACCGGCCTCGTGAACAGTGCGGCTGCTACACACTCAGTTACCTGACACACACACTAACACGTGAAGTGGACGCTGGCCGTTACTGAATAAATCACAGACGCTGAAGCCGCGTGAATACGGCCAGCTGAAGTTCTCTCTCTCTCTCTGCCGCTCCGCTCTCGTTGTTCTTCTTCTTCTTTCAAAATTATTGGTTGTCACTCAGTGGTTGTACATGTGTATCGCAACTTTCGGCATTTACCGTGCATGAAACTGTGCTATAGGCCTTCACTGAGTTCTTATACACCCGGCAGAGCTGATCTTCAGCCCTAGGGCCGGTTTGGTGCAACGGCGCCTCGTATTATGCCCGTCATTTTTTTTTTTTCGCGAAAAAACAGGGCGGTGTTTTTTTTTTTGCGAAAATCTGACGGCGTTTTTTTCGCGAAAACCTGACTGAGTGGGCTAGGGGTTTTGTGTGTGTGTGTGTGGGGGGGGGGGGGGGGGGTGGGGGCGAAAAAACGGACACCAACTTTCTGCAGAAAAAGTGCATACCATTTTTTTTTCGCGAAAAACGTTTTTTTCGCGACATTTTTTTTTCGCGGAAAGATTGACGTTTTTCGCGACAAAAGCGGTTTTGTCGCGAAAAAACGATTTTTTCGCGAAAAGATTGAATTTTGTCTGCTTTCGCCAATCGTACGTATCTGTTGGTGGCAGCAGGCAGTCATTAACGGGAAAACGGCCTGTATCTGACGGAATACACAAAAACAGTCACTGACGACAGTCGGTCGTTCTCAAACCAAAACCGAAAGTAGCTACATCTCGGCTTTATCTCAACCATGTAGACTGTGAACGCCACTTTGGCAGATATTCAAACACGGAAATTTCATTATAAGACTTACTTTTTAAACTGTGTCCTCGTGAGAGCCTCCTACCTGTTTGTTAGTTAAACCCCCAAACACCCACCCACCCTCCTACCTGTTTGTCAGGCTTTGAGAGATGGCCGTGAGGTGAGCGGGCACCGACACACACTGATCAGTCACGCAGGGGGCGTGTCACGTCTCGTGCGTTGCCGATATCGCGCCACGTGATCTCCTCTGTAATCGGTGTCGTCCGCGATGAAATACTGGATAGTAGGGGCAGTTAATTTACAACGACGGCTTATCGACTATCGACTACTCGTTATGGAAGTGACACACAAGGCGTTGTACCAGTGTTATTTCTTGGGTGGATCAATTTAAATGCCCCTAACTTATTCGTCAGCAGCTGTCCACGGATGCAGTGCCGCTGTAAATTCACTGAGAACCTCAGTATTAGTGTTACATGTATTATCCTAGCCATCACTACAGTCAGTAACCGAGTAACTCCTTGATGCATTAAAAAACGTGAATGAAAGAAGAATGATTTGATCCGATGGTCGACGACCCTATGAGGTATCCTTCAGACTAAAGCTGCTGATGGATTTCTTCTTTTGAGGCTTTCGTTGATTTTCATCATATTTCAGTGATTTTGCTGCTCAAGGTAGCCAAAATATCGTGCTGGTAAAGTTATGATATACACCATGCGTCTTTGATGACTTTACTTCCACAAAATGAATATCACCGCCACCAACCATCAAGCGTGGTTCAGCCACTGTCACACACACACACACACACACACACACACACACACACACACACACACACACACACACACACACACACACGCACGCACGCACGCACGCACGCACGCACGCACACACACACACACACACACACAGATTCACAAGGTGAATTCACGTTTTAATGACATGATTAAGGCTTGCACTTAAAATTCCACAGCATTTTAGCATTTCAGAAATCAGTTTTGTTTTTGCTTGAGAAATATACTCATAAAACAACTAAGAAGAAACTGAAACTGCTACAGACAGGCAAAAGTGCAGGACACATACCTTGTGTCTCCTGCATGTTACATGTATAGACAACCGCAAGAACAACATACATGTAGGAAGAGTTTGTATATAAGTTCATGCCATTAATGGTATAGACAACTGCAAAAACAACACTCACGTAGGGAGAGTTTGTACACTTCCATATGCTAAAAGGGTTACACTATCACCATTTCCTCTACGCCTCTGGGCATGATATAGCAACAACTCCATAAAATAAATGGAGTTACACCTCCATATGATATACAGAGTTCCAGCTCAATCTGATAATGAGTTATTCTTCCATATAATAAAGAGTTAAAGCTCCATATGATAAAGAGTTAAACCTCCATATGATAAAGAGTTAAAGCTCCATATGGATAAAGAGTTAAACCTCCATATGATAAAGAGTTAAACCTCCATATGATAAAGAGTGAAACCTCCATATGATAAAGAGTGAATGCTCCATGTGATATAGAGTTACACCTCCGTATGATATAGAGCTGGACCTCGATCCAAATGATATAGAGTTAATCCAGTCCCGGTCACTTCCCGCTGTATATAACGTCCTTTCTGTACGCGTTCTGTGGACCATTCCAGTTCTACTGCATGACTGTCACAGGCAACGCTGTTATCTGGAAAAAATAGTAGATCTCGTGATAGTGTTTACTGTGTATGTGGAGAATGCTGTCATAAGAGGAAAGGGTGTGTTTTGTGGGAGGGGGAACAGGGGGCGGGGGGTGTCTGTGGTTCTGAACTTATCGTATGTATAATACTGTGTAATAAACATATCAAAACAGGAAGTATAGGTGAACAGATGATTTTGTGATGATTCTTGAAAAACGATTTCTGTAACTAAATCCATTTTACTAAACTAACCACGATCACCACCATAACCACCGCCAACAACAACAACAAAACGAATAAACAAACCAAACAAATGGCTAAAACAGCACCAAACAAACAGACAACCAACCAACCAACCAAACAACCAATCAACCAACCAACCAAAGTCAGTGTGCAGTATTCTCTATCTGACTATCAGGTTCAGCGAACTGTACTGAGGATAAAACAACTAACATGTTAAAGTTACTTACAAATTCGTTTACAGTTTCAAATGGACAACGCGGGAAAGATTATACACCAATTCTGGTGCAGCAACCACCGCCCATGGTCTGACAACACGATTCGGTAACAGCAAAAATCAGGCTGATTTCAAAGTAATTGTCTTTACCTTCTTGTAATTATGCAAGACATCAAAAAGCGCGTAGCACGGGTGAGTGACGTTGGAGACAGCCACCCCCAGATCCTGCCCGTCCTTATACAGGTGGAGACAACCAGCATCGTCCACTAGCACCCCGACACGGCATCCTTTAGGAAGATCAAACAGTGCCCAGCCGAAACTGGTCTCCACCTACAGTGACAGGGAACAGTAGGAATGTTTACACACACACACACACACACACACACACACACACACACACACACACACACACACACACACTTTGTGCATTTCACGTTCGTGCGTTGTAAACTGTTAACCTGAATATGACGTTTTCTGATACCTGACGATCACACTCAACGATATTCCTTACGGACTTACCTCACGGCCATACGCCAGGACAGACCGGCCATGAATAACGAAGGCAGATTTCCAGTTCCAAGAATCCTCCGGCAGTGTAAGTGTGGCGGGATCCTCGTTAGTCACACCGATCGGGAAAAAGGCCAGGAAATGACCCTTCTCTTTCTGCACTATCTGGACCTGCACCGACACACACCATCGTAACAGACCTCTGGTTAATATCAAGGATAAGAGAGAGAAAGAGAGAGAGAGAGAGAGAGAGAGAGAGAGAGAGAGAGAGAGAGAGAGAGAGAGAGAGGAACACTCTGCTGATCCCTTCTGTGAATATATTAAGATCTACATTGTGAGTAAACAGTGACGAGCACTAACACTTCCGTTAGAAAACTTGGAATTTTTTTTTCCTTACAACGGTCGGGCACTTAACCAGAGCTCTTATAACACGCTGCTTTAAACACACACACACACACATAAACACACACACACACACACACACACACACACACACACACACACACACACACACACACACACACACACACACACACACACACCAAACACAAACAAACAAACAACAAAACGCAAAGTGTTGACCATGATGTGATCACGGGCAGTGCCTACCTCATATATCGTGTTACGCCTACCTCATATAGCGTGTTGTCCCTACCTCATATAGCGTGTTGTCCCTACCTCATATAGCGTGTTGTGCCTACCTCATATACCGTGTTGTTCCTACCTCATACAGATTGTTGTCCTTACCTCATACAGCGTGTTGTGCCTACCTCATACAGCGTGTTGTGCCTACCTCATATACCGTGTTGTCCCTACCTCATATAGCGTGTTGTCCCTACCTCATACAGATTGTTGTCCTTACCTCATACAGCGTGTTGTGCCTACCTCATACAGCGTGTTGTGCCTACCTCATATACCGTGTTGTCCCTACCTCATATACCGTGTTGTCCCTACCTCATATAGCGTGTTGTCTCTACCTCATACAGATTGTTGTCCTTACCTCATACAGCGTGTTGACCATCATAGGATCACTGGACAATACAATGCCACCTTCATCACCCCTCACTCTCTCTGCCGACCGCTGGTCGTCACTCAGCACGATGTTCTTCCCGTGGTTGGTATGAAATCGGAACTCTGGTGACTGCAATAAGAAAAGGAATGAATTTCTCCCTACAATAAACAGAGAACAGATAAAAACGTACACTCGTCAGTGAACTGAAAAAGAACACAACCTCTGGTATTGCAACATGCTGAGACAAAGTGTTCAATAAAACATGGACAGGCGCTGTGGTTCTTTCTGGCGTTTTAGTTTACGTACTAAAGTTGTATAAGCGTGTGAACTTAGATAAACGAAAATATTACATGTCGTTTTTAACCCATGTTTCACACAGTTCGTTACCTGTACGGTACTTACAACAGGTGTGACCTTCATTTGCCCGAGCGTGTCCAGTTTCTTCTCTATCTGTGTGATCGCCTGCGGGTCTATCGTCAGTTTCCTAATCGTCATTCTCTTCACGTCAGCCGGCAGCGTGGGGCTGTAATCAAGGCCCGTAACTCGTGCCTGAAGCGTGCTCGTCATCTCTCCCACACTAGAGGGCGGTGTGGTCTGCTGAACGCGTTTTGCCAACCGCCGGTGTGACGTCAGCTTCCCGCGCCTCTCCAACAGTACCGCCTTCCCGCCATGCACTTCAGCCTTCATGTCGGCGTCAGCGGCCTTGGCCAGCTCCTTCAGCCGTCTCCGACACGTGCGCACGGAACTCTCCAGACGGTCACACGCCGCGTCTATGTCGGCCATTGTTGCTCGTGTGGTTTTGTCGATGTCCAAGAGGTGCTTGTCCAGCTGATTGATAGCTCGCTCCATGGCTTTCTCTCCCTCACTAAGCGTGGTCACCAGGTCGCCCAGTATGGCGCGTGCTTCGTCCACTTTCGTCTCCAGCTTCTCCTTGCGGCAATCCTGATGGTCGGACATGGCGCACAGCAGACACACGGACACGCCGTGTGTGGGGCAGAAGAGTTCAGGCGCTCTGTCAGTGTGGGCGCTACAGGAGGCGGGGCGACTGGCTGACAGACGTTCTGGGGTCAGTGACGTCAGACTCTCAACCTTATGATGACGAGTCGCTGACATCTTCCCGTGTACGATAGTGCACGACTGGCAAAACATGTCGCCGCAGTGCAGGCAGATGGACGTGGCAGCCACATTAACACAGACACAGCAGACGTGGTCCTTGCTCAGGATGCGGGCACTCTTCACTAGCGACGCCATGGCCAGGTCGGTGGGAAGGGCGTCAGCGATGTCTTCACAGCTTTTTGAGGCGCGCTCTTTCGGATCCACGATAGCGCATCGGCACAGTGGACACTGGTCTTCATTGTCAGATTTTAACCACGTCACTAAGCAGTCCCTACACAGAAGATGTGCGCACGGTAATATTTTGGGATCAGTGAAATCCTCATGACACACAACACACTCCATTTCTTTCGGCTCCACTGACGTGACTGGGGCAGCAGCAGTCGCGATCTTGTCGGGATCGTCTGTAAAAACATACAAGCCATAGAACACAAATGAACGAGGTCTCAAAATGCAAATATATTCCCTTTTAGCCTCAGGCATCACAGTCACCCCTAAAAATTCTTCAAGCTACAAACAAAAACGTTTCATGCACAGACCAATCAAGGGCACGCACCTGACACGAGTTTATAAAGAAAATCTGAATGTCTCCTTTCCGCTCAGGCCTCACTGGAGTAATGCTAGTCTACTGTCTGTTTAGGCCAGAAAGCCGCTTTATCCAACTCCGCTAGCCTCGCATTTGTCGCTCTCCAGTGCAAAAAGTCACAGCTTCACTGGCAACTTGCCTCTTGTTGTGGCCCTCTGGCGTGCACCTTGGGCTACAAAAGTACAAAAATCACGAAAATCACGCTTTTTCATGAGAGCAAAAATCATGACAAACTAGCATACTCGCCAAACAGGGTTCTCCAAATATTCACTGCACATGACCCCACGATCAATTTGTGTCCTTACGCCACATGAGTAGATGACTTGAATAAGTGCGTACCATAACCAACAGAGACGTTTTGGAAAGAACGAAACAGTTGGCCTAACCGGCCAGTACATTATGATGACTAGACAAATCGGATGCAGTGTGGTTCCCTAATACCAAAGCTAGACTTTGTTCCTGTTGTTGTGATTGTTTTCTTTCTTTCTTTGTTTTTTTTCCCGGTGTGTGTGGGGGGGGGGGGGGGTAGTGGGGGGAGGTTGGGGTTGGGTTGGGGTTCGGGGTGGGTAGTGTCTTTAATTTTGTAAACCACTAAAGTGATTCCAATGAAGACGTAACTGGAAATAATCTGCACACATTTTCTTCCTTTTTGTTGCGGGGTTTGGAATGGGGGGGGGGGGGGGGGGGGAATTATTGGAAGGTGAAGTTGGCCGATGTAGTCATGCTGAAACAGCAGACACGTGACGTATGTACAGGGCAGCTGCAGCACTGAATTGTCCAATTCATCTTTTTAAGTGTACTTCACTTGAGCATGAAGTTGCAAATTATGATGAGTTCAGTAGGAAAGCATGCGTCTGTTGCCCGGCTGCAACACACAGCGTTAATTGCGGACTACGGGGAGTAACTACACCACGGCAGATCATACACACTGCGTTCTTTCGTCCCCTTCCAGTAAAGCGGGAAGTGACTGAACGACAAAAGCTGATTCTCTAAGTCATCTGTCACATAAACTATGACCTCTAGACAGGCCGGCTTAGTTCAACCAGCACACACTCGTCTTTGACTCTAAAGATACTAACGATGGTGGCAGCAGGCAGTCATAAGCGTGGAAACAACCTGTATCTGACGGAATACGGAAAAAAACAGTCACTGACGACAGTCGGTCGTTCACAAACCAAAATCGAAAGTAGCTACATCGCGGCTTTGTCTCAACCATGTAGACTGTGAACGCCACTTTGACAGCTTTTCAAACACGGAAATTTCATTACAAGACTTACTATTTTAACTGTGCCCTTGTGAGAGCCTCCTACCTGTTTGTCAGTCGTTCAGAGATGGCCTTGAGTTGAGCGGCTCCGACACACACTGAACAGTCACACAGCGGGCGTGTCACGTCTCGCGCGCCGCCGATATCGCGTCACGTGATCTCTGTCGTCCGCGATGAACAACTGGATAGTAGAGCAGTTAATTTACAATGACGGCTTATCTACCATCGACTATTCGTTATGCAAGTGACACACAAGGCGACGTGTCGTCCGCGATGAACAACTGGATAGTAAGGGCAGTTAATTTACAATGACGGCTTATCTATAGGCGGCGGGACGAACGCATCTAAACAGCTTAGTTTTGCATTTCATAGCCCTACGTTTAAGCAAACAAATTTTTGGTGTTTCAGGTAGAGTTTTGTATACAGATTCAAAATCAACTTTGTTACGGTGTATAAGTGGTAGGATTAACTCGGTATTTTGGTCTAAAGTTAACGAAAAATAACAAAAATGTGCTTTAGCTCGGATGCTAAATGAGCAATGAGCAAGATGTTTTTTTTTTTGATTCCCTGAGTGAAAACCTGAACAGATATTTTGCACATGCATTTCAGTTGTAATATGTGTTCAAAAAAGATAAGTGTTTGCGCAGAAATAGCCTTTTTTTGCTGATGCAGCACTTTTAATGAGCAAATTTCTGTACAGTTTTTTTTTTAAAGGGCTTTAACCGGTATTCAAAGTGAAAACGCAATAAACAACAAATCACAAATTATGCTGCACTAAATTATATGATTAGTATTAAAGAAAGCAGAGTTTGTTCAAATTAACCCTTTATTAACCGTGACCAAAAGTCATGAATCATGTTTTGTTTTTGTTTATGTGTACTGTAAGCTCTTGCACAATGGAAGGACAGAATCAAATCTTAATAGACATTTGAATTGTTGCATAAATTCTGCACTGTATATGGGAATTGACAAGATCAGTACACACGGGGTTAAATTGAACCTAATTAACATACAAAAAATTATGTTGGTATTTTAGATTCAACAACAACCACAACATCCTTGCAAGGTCACGTTATGTGTGCAGTCAATCAATCCCTTGACTGTTGCATCATCAGGGGTGGGGTGGGGGTGGGGGCATATACATGTATAAAAATGTGTTGCTACACCCCACTTACTACACCACTGCACCCCACTTGCTCCACCACTACACCCCACTTACTACACTGCTACACCCCAGTTGCTACACCCCACTTACTACACTGCTACACCCCACTTACTACACTGCTACACCCCACTTGGTACACTGCTACACCCCACTTGCTACACCACTACACCCCACTTGCTACACTGCAACACCCCACTCACAACACCACTACACCCCACTTACTACAGCACCACAATCCAATTACTACACTGCTACACCCCACTTGCTACACCACTACACCCCACTTACTACACCAGGTCCACTACACCCCACTTACTACACTGCTACACCCCACTTGCTACACCACTACTCTGCTACACCCTAGTATTGTAGTAAAGACATTGTTATTGTGTGGCTTTGCCATACAACACTTACAAAAAATTGTTAATAGGTACAAGTCAAACACACTGATTCCTATTAACAGAATCACGGCAATTCTGCGCTATTTAAAAGCAGGAACATGTGTCATGTATACTTGCTAGACCTGTCTGATCACATGTAGGATGTCAGTTTGAAAGGTTAGGCACGTTTTCTGCCGGAACATTGCACCCTGTAAAAGCCAGTCACCTGTCTAAGACGGCCAGTTTGACTCAGTCCCTAGGATGACCGTTTGACTGTACAACAAAAATGACATTTGATTCCTGTTTTGTTATTCCATGATTTCTGTTGTATAATGTGGGTAAAAAAAAGAACCCTCCACTATGTCAGTTTTGAAGTGTCAATATCAGCATTTCATTTTTAGGTTACCCAGAAAGTACATGTACTTTCAATTGCATGTCATGTGAAATATTTGTGTTTTTGTTGGGGGGGGGGGGGGGGGGCGTTTGTTACATAAAATTCTAAAATTCACTCATTTTTTATTTCTTCGCTTGCTTTGCGGATTGACGGAATGTCTAGACATGATACTCTCTCTCTCCACACACACACACACAGAGTTTCAAAATTGTTGTAAGTGATGTATGGCAAAGTCACACGGTAGCAGTGTATTTAGGGAATGTAGCAGCGTACTGGGGTAGCAAGTCAGTGCTGTGTAGCAGATTATTCATTTATTGTGTAGCAAGTGGGTTAACAGAGTATCGGTGTAGCAAGTGGGGTGTAGTGGTGTAGCAAGTGGGGTGTAGTGGTGTAGTAAGTGGTGCCGGTGTAGTGGTGTAGCAAGTGGGGTGTAGCAGAGTATCGGTGTGTAGTGTAGTGGTGTAGCAACTTGAGTGGGGTGTAGCAGTGTAGTGTAGTGGTGTAGCAAGTGGGATGTAGTGGTGTAGCAAGTGGGGTGTAGTGGTGTAGCAACTTGAGTGGGGTGTAGCAGTGTAGCAAGTGGTGCCGGTGTAGCAAGTGGGGTGTAGCAGAGTATCGGTGTGTAGTGTAGTGGTGTAGCAACTTGAGTGGGGTGTAGCAGTGTAGCAAGTGGGATGTAGTGGTGTAGCAAGTGGGGTGTACTGGTGTAGTAAGTGGCGTGTAGCAACACATTTTGCATGACGGTCTAGCATAGGCTGTCATGTTGAGTGATGTGCCCGAAACAGGTAAGCTTCCACCTCTTGGTGGTGGCCAGGAGAGGTTCCTGGGGGCCTACGTTCCACTCTAAGTACAAGCTCTGCTTACTCAGCAAAAGAGGCCATTTCAACAACACTTGCAGGAAAACACCAAGCCAATCAATTAGTCCCTTATGTCCGAACATTTAATTGCCCCATGAGGGATAAATAAAGTAATTTGAACATGAACTTGAACATAGATTGTTGTTCAAAGCCATTCCTTTACAGTCACAGTTTGTCATAAAACAGAGTTTGCAAGAACAGTTTCTGCAGTAAACAACACCAGCAGTCCATGCTTCACAGACGATGGCCATCCAGCAGGAAAATCCAAAAATCAGTCCATGAATAAAAAAACCAAGCCAGTCAATTTGTTTACTATTTGGTCCAAAGACTGTTGTTCAAATAAAACTAATCCACTCCTTTACAGTCACAGTTTATTAATGTTATTGTTAAACCACTGAGTTTGCTACAGGAAGGCTTGTTTGCAGGGGGCTAGACAGAGCTTCTAAGTTGCTTTGCTGGAGGTGGTGGTGGTGGCTGGATCAGACCTCCATCTGCACTGTCAGCAGGCGCACTTGCATTTCTTTTCTCTGCTTGACGCTGAAGTAAATCAAGCCTGTCCACAGACACAGAACTGAAAAGTGAACACACTGTGTAACAAACATCAAATGACAAATAGTGTGATTAGATGCATACAAATAGTGTGATTAGATGCATCAGCAATAGTTATTGGTGTGAAGTACATGTACATAGGGCAAAATACAAAATTTCAATTCACAGTTGATACCTCACAAACTGCTGTGCACCAACACTATTAAACTTTATGAGAGTGAAGCACTCAGTCTCTCTCTCTGTCTCACACACACACACACACGCACACACACATTTTCTAGTTTAATGTAGGTTCCTGTGCACTCTTTCCCCGCCTGTGAGTCTACCAACTGACCTCTCATCTCTCCCCCCTCCCCTCCAAACACCCCCCCCCCTCTCTCAACCCGAAAACACTGCAAGTACTAGCATCGCATCATCGTCAAATCTATACTCAGTATAGATCAATTTAAAATCCACCGGCTGGGGTCAGTAGGGCAGAAATATCAAGACTGCACTACGGGCGAAGAAGCATCCACTTACCTGTCTCTTCTTATGAATCGTTGGTAACAGGATCGATGGTATCCCAGACGCTGTAACTCTGCTTCCCGCTGACAGGAATGACTTGAATCAAGAAAAGTCCGCGCGATTTGGGAGCTCGCACAGTCAAACAAACCCCATTGCTGCGCATACCGAAGGGTATTTGCAAATGTCTGATCTGTGAAGGACTTAACTGTGGTGTCTTTACTCCCTGCAAAGTGAACTGAACACTGCAATCTGGTACGAATACCTTCCGAAGACGCCTGAGCCAAACACGCGTCTGTCGTGTTTTCGTTTCGTTTCGTTTTCGTTTCGCGGCCACTGCTATTTGAGCCAGATGATTGGTTAAAATTGCCGCGGTCAGGGACGCCCCTGCCGCAGTAACTTTTTTTTAAAGACGCTGATTGGTTGAAAATTTCGCTAATTGGTCAGTGTTCATTAGGTCCGTATTCATTAACCCGACCGGACCGACACGGAAACAACACTGATTTTGCCATACACTAGCCTTGTATTATTTTTCATTATATGAAAAAATTGCTTAACTCAGGGGCTATGGAGTGCGTTTTAGACGGCCTTGGCTCACGGCCTACTACTATCGACTATTCGTTATGCAAGTGACACACAAGGCGATGTGTCAGTGTTATTTCTGGCTTGGATAAATTGATTTAAATGCTCCTAACTTATTCATCAACAGCCTTGTCCATCAATGCAGTGCCACCCTAAAGCCGGTTCACCCAGAGCTTTAGTATAAGTGTTATTATCCTCTATCATGAGTCACTACAGAAACTGAGTGCATTGGCGTATTAAAACGTGAATGAAAGAAGGATGAGTATGATCCGACGGTCGACGGCCCGGTGAGGTATCCTTCAGACTGAAGTTGCTCATGGATTTCTTCTGAGGCTATCATTGGTTTTCATCAGTCATATGGAATCATGGATGATGATGCGTCCTTGATGAATTTACTTCCATAAAATAAACGTCACCAGTAACCATCAAGAGTGGTTAAGTCCCTGTCACACACACACACACACACACACACACACACACACACACACACACACACACACACACACAGATCCACAAGGTGAATTCACGTTTTAATGACTTGATTAAGGCTTGCACTTAAAATTACACAGCATTTTAGCATTCCAGATATCAGTTTTGTTTTTGCTTGAGAAATATACTCATAAACATAACTAAAAACAAACTGAAACTACTACAGACAGGCAAAAGTGCAGGACACGTACCTTGTGTCTCCTGCATGTTACATGTATAGACAACTGAACACACAGACAGAAACTGAGACACTAGAGCCCAGATGCAGAATCCAATAGGTATACTCACGTTTTAAGGACGTGATTCACGCTGCATAGAATTACACAACTGACAATTTAGCACACCAGCACTCAGTTTTGGTTCCCTCTAGCTGAGAAAAATACTCATCCACAAACTACCAGTTCAATCCACAGAAAAGCAAAAATGAAGAATAATTATATACTTTCTGTCTCCTGCCTGTTACATGTATAGACAGCTGCAAAAACAACATACATTTAGAAGCCTGTACACAAGGTCACGCCATGACTTAATGTCACAATGAATCACCCAGTGCTAAATGCTAATGGTTTAGGGGTGTTGTATGTGCGAGAAAAATAACGAAAACTGTCGATTTGAGTAGTAATGATAAGCAATTATGATGAGAACTGCCACTTGCTTGTACACCATTATTAGTATATAAACTAAACCAAAAACAAAACAAAACAAAACAACAAAACAAAACAAAACAAAACAAAACAAAACAAAAACTCCACATCAACAGCGACTGAGATAGCTAGTGCACTGTTCCTAACCTCTGCTGTACACCAAAACAAAGATGAGAACTGCCATTTGCTTGTACACCATTATTAGTATATAAACTAAAAACAACAACAACAACAACAAACCCCCTCCACATCAACAGTGTGGTAGCTAGTGCACTGTCCCTAACCTCTGCTGTACACCAAAACAAAGGGAGGTAATCAGAATGGGCGCCCTTTTATCGCCCCTATGCCGCGTCAAACGTTTCCACGACGATTGCTCTCACCTGAAACCGTTATTTCAAAACATTACCATATTTAGCATGTTTAGATTGTAGTAACCGTATTAGTGAAAATCGGTTTCTGGTTGTTACACGTTTCCTCCTATTTAAAAAAAAATTTAATCGACATCTTAAAATCCAAAGCATCTTTCGGGTGCTATGACCTCATGAATGAAAAAGAAAAGGCGGTGTTATGGCGTGGGTACCCGCTGTTTGACAGTGGAATCGTTTGGAGAAGCGTAGCACCACAAAAACGCCCGACCATTTGGTTTCATCCCCGTGCAAAACGCACGTGACGGTTTAGTCGCTAAATCAGTCATATACACACAATTCAACACAATAACGACAACAACAATAATGAAAACAAATGACATCCGTCATAATAACACTGGTAACACTGGTAACTGCCTAAATGCTTGAGCGCCATTTTACTGAAAAATTAAGCACTACAATGACCAAAACACCCCATTTTTGATGTATTTACATTTGGTTGATTTGGGGCTTTAACGTCCCTCGCGTAGGGGTGATAATTAAAGACAATGCAATGAAACAAACATACAAACAAATAAACAAGCAGCTCAAGTCTTGACTTTTAGTCGGGAATCGAGCACACTGAAAGAAGCACCGTTGTTTTGCTTATTTTGCATAACCGGGCGCACCCCTTTCTGGAAACAGATACATGTAGCTTCAACTACACACACCGTCACTTTGTCGTCCTAGTGTAGAGTTACACTATCACCATTTGCTTACACTTTGGATATGATAACTCCATATGATAAACAGTTACACATCCAAATGGGATCTACAGAGTTACACCTAAATCTCAGATATAGAGTTACGACTCCATATGATACAGAGTTACACCTCCGTATGATAAAGAGTTACACCTCCATATGATAAAGAGCAACACATCCATATGATATAAAGTTGGACCTCGATCGATAATTCTAGAGTTAATCCAGTCCCCGCCGCTTCCCGCTGTATATAACGTCCTTGTTGAGACCATTCCAATTCTACTGCTTGACTGTCACAGGCAACGCTCTTATCTGCAAAAAATGGTAGATCTCATGATAGTATAATTAACTCTGTGTGTGAGGCATTCTGTCACAGAGGAAAGGGTGTGTGCTGGGGGAAAGGGAAAAGGGGGAGGGGGGGGGGGGGGTGCCGGGGGGTGCCGGGGGCGTTTGTGGTTCTGAACTTAATTATAGTATGTGTAATAACATGCAATAATGATATAGAAACAAGATGATTTTGATTCTTCAAACGTTTTTTTTTTTTTTTCTCGAAACCTAATCCACTGCACTAAAATAAAACCATCGCCTATGGCCTGTCTGACTACACGCTTCGGTAAATGCAAAAATCAGGCTGATTTCGAAAGTAGTTGACTATACCTTCTTGTACTCACACCGGACATCAAAAAACGCGTAGCACGGGTGAGTGACGTTGGAGACAGCCACCCCCAGATCCTGCCCGTCCTTATACAGGTGGAGACAACCAGCATCGTCCACTAGCACCCCGACACGGCATCCTTTAGGTAGGCACCAGAGCGTCAGGCCGATTCTGGTCTCCACCTACAGTGACAGGGAACAGTAGGAATGTTTACACACACACACACACACACACACACACACACACACACACACACACACACACACACACACACACACACACATACACACACACACACACACACACACACACACACTTCGTGCATTTCACGTTCGTGCACTGTAAACTGTTAACCTGAATGTGAGATTCTCTGTACCTGGCGATAATACTCAATGATATTCCTTACGGACTTACCTCACGGCCATACGCCAGGACAGACCGGCCACGAATAACGACGGCAGATTTCCAGTGCCAAGAATCCTCCGGCAGTGTAAGTGTGGCGGGATCCTCGTTAGTCACACCGATCAGGAAAGAAGACAAATAAGATCTCTTCTCTTTCTGCACTATCTGGACCTGCACCGACACACAACATCGTAACAGACCTCCGATTAATGTAAAGGATAAGAGAGAGAGAGAGAGAGAGAGAGAGAGAGAGAGAGAGAGAGAGAGAGAGAGAGGAACACTCTGCTGATGCCTTCTGTGAATATACTGAGATCTACATTTTGAGTAAACAGTCTGTGACGAGCACTTACACTTAGGAAGCTTGGAATTTCTTTTTCCCTACAACGGTCGGGCAGTTAACCAGACCTCTTATTACACACTGCTCTAAAACACACACACACACACACACACACACACACACACACACATACACACACACACACACACACACACACACACACACACACACACAACAACAACAACAACAACAACAAAATGCAAAGTGTTGACCATGATATGATCATGGGCAGTGCCTACCTCATATAGCGTGTTGTGCCTACCTCATATAGCGTGTTGTGCCTACCTCATAGAGCGTGTTGTGCCTACCTCATATAGCGTGTTGTGCCTACCCCATATAGCGTGTTGTGCCTACCTCATAGAGCGTGTTGTGCCTACCTCATATAGCGTGTTGTGCCTACCTCATATCGCGTGTTGTCCCTACCTCATATAGCGTGTTGTGCCTACCTCATATAGCGTGTTGTCCCTACCTCATATAGCGTGTTGTGCCTACCCCATATAGCGTGTTGTGCCTACCTCATAGAGCGTGTTGTCCCTACCTCATATAGCGTGTTGTCCCTACCTCATATAGATTGTTGTCCTTACCTCATACAGCGTGTTGACCATCATAGGATCACTGGACAATACAATGCCATCATTATCACCCCTCACTCTCTCTGCCGACCGCTGGTCGTCACTCAGCACGATGTTCTTCCCGTGGTTGGTATGAAATCGGAACTCTGGTGACTGCAATAAGAAAAGGAATGAATTTCTCCTACAATAACCAGAGAACAGATAAAAACGTACACTGGTCAGTGAACTTAAAACGATCACAACCTCTGGCATTGCAACATGCTGAGAGAAAGTGTTCAATAAAACATGGACAGGCGCTGTAGTTCTTCCTGGCGTTTTAGTTTACGTACTAAAGTTGTGTAAGCGTGTGAACTTAGATAAACGAAAATCTTACAAGTCGTTTTTAACCCACGTTTCACACAGTTCGTTACCTGTACGGTAGTTACAACAGGTGTGACCTTCATTTGCCCAAGCGTGTCCAGTTTCTTTACAATCTGTGTCATCGCCTGCGGGTCTATTGTCAGTTTCCTAATCGTCATTCTCTTCACGTCAGCCGGCAGCGTGGGGCTGTAGTCAAGGCCCGTAACTCGTGCCTGAAGCGTGCTCGTCATCTCTCCAACACTCGAGGGCGGCGTGGTCTGCTGAACGCGCTTTGCCAATCGCCGGTGTGACGTCAGTTTCCCGCGCTTCTCCAACAATACCGCCTTCCCGCCATGCACTTCAGCCTTCATGTCGGCGTCAGCGTCCTTGGCCAGCTCCTTCAGCCGTCTCCGACACGTGCGCACGGAACTCTCCAAACGGTCACACGCCGCGTCTATGTCGGCCATTGTTGCTCGTGTGGTTTTGTCGACGTCCAAGAGGTGCTGGTCCAGCTGATTGATGGCTCGCTCAAGGGCTTTCTCTCCCTCACTCAGCGTGGTCACCAGGTCGCCCAGTATGGCGTGGGCTTCTTTTACTTTCGTCTCCAGCTTCACCACTTTTGGACATTCGCGGTGATCTGAGGTGGCGCACAGTAGACAGACGGACACGCCGTGTGTGGGGCAGAAGAGTTCAGGCGCTCTGTCAGTGTGGGCGCTACAGGAGGCGGGGCGACTGGCTGACAGACGTTCTGGGGTAAGTGAAGTCAGGCTCTCCACCTTGTGGTGACGAGACATTGACAGCTTAGCATGTGCGTTGGTACAGGACTGGCAAAGCATGTCGCCACAGTGCAGGCAGATGGACGTGGCAGCCACGTTGACACAGACACAGCAGACGTGGTCCTTGCTCAGGATGCGGGCACTCTCCACTAGCGCCGCCATGGCCAGGTCGGCGGGAAGGGCGTCAGCGATGTCTTCACAGCTTTTGGAGGCACGCTCTTTCGGATCCACGATAGCGCATCGGCACAGTGGACACTGGTCTTCATTGTCAGCTTTTAACCACGTCACTAAGCAGTCCCTACACAGAAGATGTGCGCACGGCAATATTTTGGGATCAGTGAAATCCTCATGACACACGACACACTCCATTTCTTTCGGCTCCACTGACGTGACTGGGGCAGCAGCAGTCGCCATCTTGTCGGGATCGTCTGTAAAAACATACAAGCCAAAGAACACAAATGCACGAGGTCTCAAAATGCGAATATAGCCTTTTAGCCTCAGGCATCACAGTCACCCCTAAAAATTCTTCAATCTACAAACAAAAAAGTATCATGCACAGATCATTCAAGGGCACGCACCTGACACGAGTTTATAAAGAAAATCTGAATGTCTCCTTTCCGCTCAGGCCTCACTGGAGTAATGCTAGTCTAATGTCTGTTGAGGCCAGAAAGCCGCTTTATCCAACTCCGCTAGCCTCGCTTTTGCCGCTCTCCAGTGCAAAAAGTCACAGCTTCACTGGCAGCTTGCCTTCTGTTGTGGCCCTCTGGCGTGCACCTTGGGCTACAAAATTACAAAAATCACGAAAATCACGCTTTTTCATGAGAGCAAAAATCATTACAAACTAGCATACTCGCCAAACAGGGTTCTCCACATATTCACTGCACATGACCCCACGGTCAATTTGTGTCCTTACGCCACATGAGTAGATGACTTGAATAAGTGCGGACTATAACCAACAGACTGGCCAGTACATTATGATGACTAGACAAATCGGATGCAGTGTGGTTCCCTAATACCAAAGCTAGACTTTGTTCCTGTTGTTGTTATTGTTTTCTTTCTTTCTTTGTTTTTTTTTTGCCGGTGTGTGTGTGTGTGTGTGTGTGTGTGTGTGTGTGTGTGTGTGTGTGTGTGTGTGTGTGGGTGTGTGTGTGCGTGCGTGTGTGTGTGTGTGCTTGGGGTTGGGTTGGGGTTCGGAGTGGGTAGCGTCTTTAATGTTGTAAACCACAAACGTGATTCCAATGAAGACGTAACTGGAAATGATCTGCACACATTTTCTCCCTTTTTGTTGCGGGGTTGAGAGGGGGGGGGGGGGGGTGGGGGGGGGGGGTGAATTATTGGAAGGTGATGTTGGTCGATGTAGTCATGCTGAAACAGCAGACACGTGACGTATGTACGGGGCAGCTGCAGGACTGAACTGTCGAATTCATCTTTTTAAGTGTACCTTACTTGGGCATGAAGTTGCAAATTATGATGAGTTCAGTAGGAAAGCATGCGTCTGTTGCCCGGCTACAACACACAGCGTTAATTGCGGACTACGGGGAGTAACTACACCACGGCAGATCATAGACACTGCGTTGTTTTGTCCCCTTCCAGAAAAGCAGGAAGTGACTGAACGACAAAAGCTGATTCTCTAAGTCATCTGTCACGTAAATGACCTCTAGACAGGCCGGCTGAGTTCAACTAGCACACACTCGTCTTTGACTCTAAAGATACTAACGATGGTGGCAGCAGGCAGTCATAAGCGTGGAAACAACCTGTATCTGACGGAATACGCAAAAAACAGTCACTGACGACAGTCGGTCGTTCACAAACCAAAATCGAAAGTAGCTACATGGCGGCTTTGTCTCAACCATGTAGACTGTGAACGCCACTTTGGCAGATATTCAAAGACGGAAATTTCATTACAAGACTTACTATTTTAACTGTGTCCTTGTGAGAGCCTCCTACCTGTTTGTCTGTCGTTGAGAGATGGCCTTGAGTTGAGCGACACCGACACACACTGATCAGTCACACAGCGGGCGTGTCACGTCTCGCGCGCCGCCGATATCGCGTCACGTGATCTCTGTCGTCCGCGATGAACAACTGGATAGTAGGGGCAGTTAATTTACAATGATGGCTTATCTACTATCGACTATTCGTTATGCAAGTGACACACAAGGCGATGTGTCAGTGTTATTTCTGGGTTGGATCAACTGATTTAAATGCTCCTAACTTATTCATCAACAGCCTTGTCCATCAATGCAGTGCCACCCTAAAGCCGGTTCACCGAGAGCTTTAGTATAAGCGTTATTAACCTATATCATGAGTCACTATAGAAACTGAGTGCATTGGCGTATTAATAACGTGAATGAAAGAAGGATGAGTATGATCCGACGGTCGACGGCCCGGTGAGGTATCCTTCAGACTGAAGTTGCTCATGGATTTCTTCTGAGGCTATCATTGATTTTTTATCATATGGAATCATGGATGATGATGCGTCCTTGATGAATTTACTTCCATAAAATAAACGTCACCGATAACCATCAAGTGTGGTTAAATCCCACACACACACACACACACACACACACACACACACACACACACACACACACACACACACACACACACACACATATTCACAAGGTGAATTCACGTTTTAATGACTTGATTAAGGCTTGCACTTAAAATTACACAGCATTTTTGCATTCCAGATATCAGTTATGTTTTTGCTTGAGAAATATATTCATAAACAAAACTAAAAACAAACTGAAACTATTACAGACAGGCAAAAGTGCAGGACACATACCTTGTGTCTCCTGCATGTTACATGTATAGACAACTGCACACAGAGAGAAACTGAGACACTAGAGCCCAGATGCAGAATCCAATAGGTGTACTCACGTTTTAAGGACGTGATTCAGGCTGCATACAATTACACAACTGACAATTTAGCACACCAGCACTGTTTTGGTTCCCTCTAGCTGAGAAAAATACTCATCCACAAACTACCAGTTCAATCCACAGAAAAGCCAAAATGAAGAATAATTATATACTTTCTGTCTCCTGCGTGTTACATGTATAGACAGCTGCAAGAACAACATACATTTAGAAGCCTGTACACAAGGTCACGCCATGACTTAATGTCACAATGAATCACCCAGTGCTAAATGCTAATGGTTTAGGGTTGTTGTATGTGCGAGAAAAATAACGAAAACTGTCGATATGAGTAGTAATGATAAGCAATTATGATGAGAACTGCCACTTGCTTGTACACCATTATTAGTATATAAACTAAAAACAACAACAACAACAACAAAACAAAAACAACAACAACAACAACAACAACAACAAACCCCCTCCACATCAACAGTGTGGTAGCTAGTGCACTGTCCCTAACCTCTGCTGTACACCAAAACAAAGGGGGGTAATCAAAATGGGCGCCCTTTTATCGCCCCTATGCCGCGTCAAACGTTTCTTCGACGATTGCTCTCATCTGAAACCGTTATTTCAAAACATTACCATATTTAGCATGTTCAGATTGTAGTAACCGTATTAGTGAAAATCGGTTTCTGGTTGTTACACGTTTCCTTTTATTTTTTTTTTAAATAATCGACATGTTAAAATCCAAAGCATCTTCCCGGTGCAATGAATGAAAAAGAAAAGGCGGTGCTATGGGGTGGGTACCCGCTGTTTGACAGTGCAATCGTTTGGAGAAGCGTAGCACCACAAAAACGCCCGTCCATTTTGTTTCAATTCCCGTGCAAAAGGCACGTGACGGTTTAGTCGCTAACTCAGTCATATACACACAATTCAACACAATAACGACAACAACAATACTGAAAACAAATGACATCCGTCATAATAATAAAACATTTACACTGGTAACTGCCTAAATGCTTGAGCGCCATTTTACAGAAAATTAAGCACTACAATGACCATTTTTCATTACATTTGGTTGATTTGGGGCTTTAACGTCCCTCGCGTAGGGGTGATAATTAAAGACAACGCAATGAAACAAACCTACAAACAAATAGTGCAAACAGCTCAAGTCCTGACTTTCAGTCGGGAATCGAGCACACTGAAAGACGTTGGTTTGCTTATTTTGCATAACCGGGCGCACCCCATTCTGGAAACAGACACATGTAGCTTAAACTACACACACCGTCACTTTGTCGTCCTAGTGTAGAGTTACACTATCACCATTTGCTTACACCTCTGGATATGATAACTCCATGTGATAAACAGTTATACATCCAAAATGATCTACAGAGTTACACCTAAATGTCAGATATAGAGTTACACCTCCGTATGATAAAGAATTACACCTCCATATGATAAAGAGCTACACATCCATATCATATAAAGTTGGACCAAATCATTTTAGAGTTCATCCAGTCGCCGCCGCTTCCCACTGTATATAACGTCCTTGTTGTACGCGTTCTGTAGACCATTCGAATTCTAATGCTTGATTGTCACAGGCAACGCTCTTATCTGCAAAAAATGGTAAATCTTAACTCTGTGTTTGAAGCATTCTGTCACAGAGGAAAGGGGGTGTGGTGGGGGAAAGGGAAAGGGAAAGGGGGGGGGGGGGGCAGGGGCGTTTGTGGTTCTTATAGTATGTGTAATAACATGCAATGATATCGAAACAGGTTGATTTTGTGATGATTCTTCAAACTTTTTTCTTCTTCTCGAAACCCAGTTCAAGGCACTAAAATAAAACCATCGCCGATGGTCTGTCTGACAACACAATTCGATAAATGCAAAAATCAGGCTGATTTCAAAGTAATTGTCTTTACCTTCTTGTATTCATGCTGGATATCAAAATACGCGTAGCACGGATGAGTGACGTTGGAGACAGCCACCCCCAGATCCTGCCCGTTCTTATACACGTGGAGACAACCAGCATCGTCCACTAGCACCCCGACACGGTGTCCTTCAGGAAGATCAAACGAGCCATGAATAGCGACGGCAGATTTCCAATACCTAGAATCCTCCGGCAGTGTGAATGTGGCGGGATCCTCGTTAGTTACACCGATCGGGGAAATGCGGCACTGAATATCACGCTTCTCTTTCTGCACTATTTGGACCTGCACCGACACACAACATCGTAACAAACCTCCGGTTAAAATAAACGAGAGAGAGAGAGAGAGAGAGAGAGAGAGAGAATAACACTCTGCTGATGCCTTCTGTGAATATATTGAGATCTACATTTTGAGTAAACAAAAGCCTCGAATTTCATTTTCTTACAACAGTCGGGCACTTAACCAGAGCTCTCATAACACGCTGCTTAAAAAAAAAAAAACACACACACACAAACAAAACACAAACAAACAAACAACAACAAAACGCAACGTGTTGACCATAATGTAATCATGGGCAGTGCCTACCTCATGTAGCGTGTTGTGCCTACCTCATATAGCGTGCTGTGCCTACCTCATATAGCGTGTTGCCCCTACCTCATATAGCGTGTTGTGCCTACCTCATATAGCGTGTTGTGCCTACCTCATATAGCGTGTTGTGCCTACCTCATATAGCGTGTTGCCCCTACCTCATATAGCGTGTTGTGCCTACCTCATATAGCGTGTTGTGCCTACCTCATATAGCGTGCTGTGCCTACCTCATATAGCGTGTTGCCCCTACCTCATATAGCGTGTTGTGCCTACCTCATATAGCGTATTGTGCCTACCTCATATAGCGTGTTGGCCCTACCTCACATAGCGTGTTGTCCCTACCTCATATAGCGTGTTGTACCTATGTGACGTCGCTAACTGCAGACTGTCGCTAACTGCAGACAGATCGCAGAAACTGATGATAACTGGGATACATCACTAATTTGGTAATTAAATCACAATGATAATGTTAACACGCCTCCACCTAAGGATTTGTTGATCAATAAAAGCAGCAAACATAACGCAGTTTAATAATTTGCGTTCCGTGATAATTTAATGAGAACTCCCGAACTAATGCGGTGCTGACCTTGACCTCGAGTGCGCGCGAGGTACAGGCGCGTGATTTGCAAGAATGGCGTGCACGTTTGCGTATCATTTGCTCATCTTTTGTCCAGCGTTGTAGTCAGTAACTTTGAGCACTGCTGTGTCGGATGGAAACAAGGTAGTCAAAACAATCTCCGCGCGCTCAGCCGGCCAGGTGGCCAGTGCAGTGCAATGAATGTATAGCGGCCATGCTTCCCTTCATCATTCACATGCTTTTGCTATTTCAGCGCTGCAGCGGCAGCTGCTAATCCCACAAAAGCCTTGTTCAGTACAATAAAAGGGTATGTAAGATCGCTGGGGCAAAGGGGGAAAAGGCATTGCAGCAGACGACAGCGGTCCCGCCGGAATGTGTATAACGAGATGAGGAGTGCGGGGACTGACTGCTCCTTATTTCCCACATGCGCCTACAACTTTCTGCAGTTAGCGACAGTCTGCAGTTAGCGACGTAACATACCTACCTCACACAGCGTGTTGTACCTACCTCATATAGAGTGTTGTATCTACCTCACATAGCGTGTTGTCCCTACCTTATATTGCGTGTTGTACCTACCTCACATAGCGTGTTGTACCCACCTCATATAGCGTGTTGTGCCTACCTCATTCAGATTGTTGTCCTTACCTCATATAGCGTGTTGACCATCATAGGATCACTGGACAATACAATGCCATCATTATCACCCCTCACTCTCTCTGCCGACCGCTGGTCGTCACTCAGCACGATGTTCTTCCCGTGGTTGGTATGAAATCGGAAGTCTAGTGACTGCAAAAAGAAAAGGAATGAATTTCTCCCTGCAATAAGCAGAGAAGAGATAACAAGATGGCCACCAGCCCAATATGTTGTTTCCATTTGATCACCTGCTATCGTCACGGTCGTCCTTTTGTAATGCCATGTATCCACACACACACACACACACACACACACACACACACACACACACACACACACACACACACACACACACTCTCTCTCTGAATGGAAACAACTGACCGGGCTGTCACACCAATCTTGTTTTTGGAAGAGAGACGTCAAGTTGTATTCTTTGAAATCTATGACGTTTTTCCTCACTGGGATGACGCATAATACATTTGGCGTAATAACTTTGATACACTTCTTGCAATGAATGCAGGCCCATGAAAATTGAAGTGTTGCTGCTGCGTGCGCAGTGTAAAGACCGAATTAATACTGACCCAATATGTTTAACAGACAAGTCTGCGCGGCGAACGTTTTCTAACTATGTGTTATGTCAGACATACACACGCGCGCGCGCACACACCAGGCTCACACGCACGCACGCACACGCACACACACACACACAGACTCGCGCGAGCCGCGTTTGTGCTCCATTGAGACCTATGTGGTGTTCTCTCACTCTACTATGCTATTGAGTGAGAGTCAGTGGGAAAAACAAAGCACACTACATCAATGAAACTCCCGCTTTCCCCGTCTACATAGAGAACGTCCAAAAAGTGGCGACACATCCCCAAGAAATGCCAGTATCACGTCAATCAAACATGACGTCGGAAAAATGACGCTGATACTGCCTTTTGCGTCAGTGCGCGCGTGCCTTTTCTGCGATGGATCTGACCTGTTCAGTACGTAAGCAGCCCTGCACAGCGTTCTGGGTTCTTCTTCTTTCATGAATTTGTTCTCCGTGAATATTCTGTTCATAAAGTATTGGAGTTGTATTCTGTTATATCCCGTGTCTTCTCTGCGATTGCACGAAGATGGCGACATAGTAGAAGTAAAATACACCATGTCTCCAAACAGAGGAATTCGGAAAGAAAGTGGCGAGACACCCCCAAGAAAAAACAGCATCACGTCAATCAAACATGACGCACTTACTTTACGTCAGTGCGCGTGCGTCTCTTCTTCGATGTTTGTGAGGCGTGTGGCTTGTAGAGGAAATGTGCTGTGAGTACAAATTTTCGAGTCAACTGACGATAACGGCTGCAGTGAATTTTTCTAATTTTTTTGTATATTTTTTATGGCACCCCAGGCTCATTATCTATGTATAGTAGGAGCGATTTTCAGATCTAAAGTGTTTTCACCAGCACTTTCATCAGGTACGGCTTACGCCAAAAGTATAAAAGCGACAACCTCCAAAATTCACTTAGTTAAGAGTCCGTATTCATGCTATCTATGTCCAAACAAATGGAGTGGTTTAGGTAAATATTACGCCTTTAAACGCCAGAAAGCCACTTTTTCTGAAAAGGGCGATAACTCGCAAATCATGTGTGCAATCGTACCTGGATCGGGCCTTCTATTCAACAATCTTGATTCATTTAGAAACCCCAAATTTGAAATCGATCGGTTCAGTATTTTCGGAGAAATAGGCATCTGAACTGGGTTCACATGCAATGTCAACTCAGGCTCGGTTTACATGAAAACTATAAGAGCGACCATTTTTGTAGTAGTGACTCTGTTCAGAGTCCGTATTCAAGCTATCTACTGCCAAAAAATTGAGTGATTTAAATAAATATTACGCCTGTACACGAAAGACAACCAATATGTCTCAAAAGGGCGATAACTCCCAAATCACTTAAGCAATCATCACACGCTTGATTCCTCTAATGTAACATTTTGATATATTTGGATACCCCAAATTTGAAGCCATTCGGTTGAGTATTTTCGAAGAAACGGGCCTGGACACAATTCACACACACACAGCCGCACGCACGCACACACATACGCACAGACGGCACTCACTGAGGAGGAGAAGCGCGTTCGGTGCACCGTACATGTCAGCATCGATGACGCACGTTTTCTTACGTCATTGTCAGAGTTACACTTGCAAAATCGTCTCTGCGGGAGATCGGCAGTGACGTGCGTTTGTACCACAGATGCTTGCTCATGAACGTGGAAAATTTAGCCCGTCCTATGATTTGTTTCCATTACTATGGAAACAACATAAAAACGTACACTCGTCAGTGAACATACAACGAGCACAACCTCTGGCATTGCAACATGCTGAGACAAAGTGTTCAATAAAACATGGGCAGGCGCTGTAGTTCTTCCTGGCGTTTAAATTCACGCATTAAAGTCGCGTGAGCGTGTGAACTTAGAGTAAAGGAAAATCTTACATGTAGTTTTAATCATTTTTAACCCATGTTTCACACAGTTTCTGTTTGTTACCTGTACGGTACTTACAACAGGTGTGACCTTCATTTGCCGAAGCGTGTCCAGTTCCTTCTCTATCTGTGTCATCGCCTGCGAGTCTATCGTCAGTTTCCTAATCGTCATGCTCTTCACGTCAGCCGGCAGTGTGGGGCTGTAGTCAAGGCCCGTAACTCGTTCCTGAAGCGTGCTCGTCATCTCTCCCACACCAGAGGGCGGTGTGGTCTGTTGAACGCGTTTTGCCAACCGCACGTGTGACGTCAGTTTCCCGCGCTTCTCCAACAGTACCGCCTTCCCGCCATGCACTTCAGCCTTCATGTCGGCGTCAGCGGCCTTGGCCAGCTCCTTCAGCCGTCTCCGACACGTCCGCACGGAACTCTCCAGACGGTCACACGCCGCGTCTATGTCGGCCATTGTTGCCCGTGTGATCTTGTCGATGTTCAAGAGGTGCTGGTCCAGCTGATTGATAGCTCGCTCCAGGGCTTTCTCTCCCTCACTCAGTGTGGTCACCAGGTCGCCCAGTATGGCGCGTGCTTCGTCCATCTTCTTCTCCAGCTTCTCCTTGCGGCAATCCTGATGGTCGGACATGGCGCACAGTAGACAGACGGACACGCCGTGTGTGGGGCAGAAGAGTTCAGGCGCTCTGTCAGTGTGGGCGCTACAGGAGGCGGGGCGACTGGCTGACAGACGTTCTGGGGTAAGTGACAACAGACTCTCCACCTTGTGGTGACGAGACATTGACAGCTTAGCATGTGCGTTGGTACAGGACTGGCAAAGCAAGTCGCCACAGTGCAGGCAGATGGACGTGGCAACCACATTGACACAGACACAGCAGACGTGGTCCTTGCTCAGGATGCGGGCACTCTCCACTAGCGCCGCCATGGCCAAGTCGGTGGGAAAGGCGTCAGCGATGTCTTCACAGCTTTTTGAGGCGCGCTCTATTGGATGCACGATGGCGCAGCGGCACAGCGGACACTGGTCTTCATTGTCAGACTTTAACCATGTCACTAAGCAGTCGCGGCAGATGAGATGGGCGCAAGGTAAAATTTTGGGATCAGTGAAATCCTCATGACACACAGCACACTCCCTCTCCTTCGGCTCTATAGAGGCAGCAGCAGTCGCCATCTTGGTTTGATCGTCTGGTGCAAGGGACAGTAACGACTGTGAGCATTATATATTACCATTCACTCCCCTTAATATCCGACACTGAAGTCGGACGGTTTATCCCTAGTCCCTGACAAAGAATTACTGCATTCTGGAAGCTTACTGTTTAACTGCACTAACAATACCCATAGGATACCAGCAAAATAGTATGAGTAAAATGACAAAACATGAGCATAGAATGTTGAGTGGTGGGAATGATTTGGGAACTGACACTTTTGTCCAAAATGGCTGAACTGGTAAGGGTTAAAACATATTAATCGAAGCAATATACAAACTGCTTTATGTAACATTAACCACACATGATGTTTACGTTTTAGCGAAATGGAATTAGTTATACGTAGTAAGAGCTCTGTTTCATATGATACTCGTACACATCTGTATCTAGCAAACTGCATACACTTAACGTCAGAAAGAAGGTGCACATTTTGCGGACCCAAACTGCCAAAGATGCAGTTTTTATTCTTAATATTTTGTATACCAAAACTGCTATTTTGTTTGTTGTTGTTTTTTCACACCAGTCACTTGTATTTGGTCTAGGTCTCTATGTGTGTATCCGTTGACAGAAGGAAAACATAGTAATATTAATCACAAGGAGTAACTTGGGCCGATCAGCATACATGTTTGCATTGCAGAATCGAAACTGAACACAGTTTCTTTACAGTACACCAAATCTTGTGTGACCTGTACATGCACATGTATATAATCATACGTGTGTTATCATCCATGTCGTGGATGGGACGTCCAAGGGACCCAGGCGATCACCTACTTATGCACCTACCTACTTTTTCATCGGCTATAACGGATGAAAACAGCCTCTGATGGTTTCTTCAGTGGTAGGGACTGAAAAATAGAGGAACGGCCTAGCGACAGGACGTAGACTGTTTTTAACACCGTTTAGTTTACAATATTCTGTTTATTTGGGCTTTAACTTTTGGAATCTACAGTGTTTCTAAAGGCTTTTCGTGTTACGTGGCCATTCTACAACAAGAGTAACAACTCCTGCACTCTAAACTCATGTGAATAGGGTGTAATTCTTTGTCTGGATGTCACTCTCAACTTTGAATGGTCCTAAGGCCTGTCAATAAACAATTCCGATTCTGGTAGACTCGTTTAAAAAATGGACCGTCGCAATTCTCTAATATTAGAAGCCACAAAGTCGCAAAAACGGTCGCAATGGCCAAATGAAACATTTGTTTCTATCTGGCAAACAGCCTTAGAGTTTCGAAAGTGGCAGTTTTCCATCCACAAACATACAGGCTTTACATATATATATACACAGAATTACGGCGAATGCACAGGAAAGTTGTGGCACTGAATTGCCGAGAGTATCTGACTTGAATGCAGTGTATTAAGACACCCTCTGTGTCGTATGTTCTTCGTCTGTTTAAAGAATGGTAGCGTGCAGTATTCACTGACTACGGGGAGTAGCTACGACTACACTCTACACAGAACACACATTGTTTGAGTTGTAACCGTGTAAGAAAGCAGGAAGTGGATTGTAAGCTATGAAAGGCAACCCTCCACTGACACACTGTGAAATACAATCTGTATGTCATTCTTGCACAGCACCACCTGTTGCTTAAACGACTGTACCACACCACCTGTAGCTTAAACGACTTAACAACGGGCGTTCACCAACACACACACACACACACACACACACACACACACTTGTCTATGACTAAGTAAAGTTTAACAGGGTCTAATATTGGTGAGTGTCAACAGTCTGAAAAATACGGCATAAGTAGGAAGGAATAGGTAAAAACACAGTCACTGACGAATGCCGTCCTCTCACCGAAACTAAAACTTAGTTTGAACTACATGTAGTACGTTCGATGTCAGTGCCACCTTGGCCCGGCAGATATTCAACTACAGTAATTTCAATAAAGGACTTAGATATGCTTATACCTAAATTATGCCGTGTTGGCCGATTCATACCTGTTTGCCAGTCCTCGGTAAAAAGCCCTGCGTGGGACACAGACACTATTCGCTGATAAGAAGCCGGGTGTTAAGTGGCTTTGTCACGTCAGTCTCAGGTCGCTGTAGTCGCATCACGTGACCTCCGAAAGAATTTAGTCGTCCGCGATGACCTACTGGATGGCAGGGTGGTTACGCAATGCACGGTCGGTCGTTACATTATTAGTTGCAGAAGTTGCACACTACAGGCGACAGACCAATGTAAGCGCGGACAAATGCCTCCCCCCCCCCCAACCCCCCGCCCCTCTCCCAGCCAACCCCCAAAGTATTCATCGACATGCATTTTGTGTGTGTGTGTGTGTGTGTGTGTGTGTGTGTGGATGGGGGGGGGGGGGGCGGGTGGTAAATTATTATTATTATTATTATTGGTTTGTTACGGGTGGTAAATTATTATTATGATTATTATTGGTGTGGGACGGGCGGTAAATTAGTAGTAGTAGTATTGGCGATGTGCCAGTGGTATTTCTGGGTATGAACAATAAGTCTCTGAGGAATAGGACGTCTACAAGATTAACAATACTGCTCACCATCAAGTATGGCTAATCCGCTGTGTCACACACACACACACACACACACACACACACACACACGCACACACACACACACACACACACACACACACACACACACACACACACACACACACACACACACACACAAATACACACACAGATTCACGAGGTGTTTTCAGTTTTATGATTTGATTCAAAGGACACAGCATTTTAGCGTTTCAGTATTCATCTTTGTTTCCATTTAGAAAAATACTCACAGAAACACTGAAAAAAAAGTTGAAACTACAGAAAGGCTAATATAGAGGACAAGTAGTTTCTGTTCCCTGGGTGTTACATACATACAGACGTCAACATAAGTCAAGGACCACTTGCAAATTTGGCTAAAATTCCTGGAAGATGTCCGAGCAGCACATGGTGGTTTTTCAGCTTCAGCAAGCTTTGCAGGATGCATTGTTAACCCTTTAACACTTTCACCGCAAACAAATTTGAAAGTTTCCTTGATCTCTTTTTTGTGAATTCTTGAAAATTAGACCTGTCTGTCAAGGTGGTCCTTGACTTATGTTGAAGTCTGTATATACATAACAGTCTCTACACATTTCAGTTAACGCTATGAGTTAAGGTTACCGATGGATCACCCAGTGCGCTAAATGCTAATGGTTTGGGGATGTTGTAATTGCGACAACAATACTGACAACTAACGATATCAATGATGATAATAACTGATTGTATTGATAATTCTTGCACTGCCATGTACTTGAGCATTCTAACATACAAAACTCAGCACTAAACTGACAGAAAACAATCTCTAGTTGATGCCATTAGACTTGGTTTGATTTGGGGGTTTAGCGTCCCTCGCGTTAGGGTGATGTCAAAGACGTAACAAACAAACAAACAAACAAACAAACAAACAAATCTTGACTTTCAGTCGGTAATCGCCCTCTCGACAGTTTAAGACTCTACCAGCTCTGCTGAAATCAGCATCCCCGTTTCGGTTATTTTCGCATTGTCGGGCAGAGTCTGTTGCGAAAACAGACATCATACATATACTGATGTAGCTGAACATACACACACCGTCACGTTGTCTTTCTAGAGTAGAGGTACATTGTCTGCATTTGCTCGCCTCCATACGATATACAGTTACGCCTTCATATGATACAAAGTTACACCTTCATATTATACAGAGTTACGCCTTCATATGATACAGAGTTGGACCTTCATATGATATAGAATTACACCTCCATATGATATACAGTTACAACTTCATACGATACACAGTTACGCCTTCATATTATACAGAGTTACACCTTCATATGGTACAGAGTTGGACCTTCATATTATACAGGGTGGGTGGGTGGGTGTTTGGGGGGTTAACGTCCTTTTCCACCACATAGGGTGACATCAAAGACGGGGCAACGATGAAAAAGCCAGCACAAACATTTGGCCCCAGCCGGGATCGAACTCACGACCCGAGCATTAGAAGTCCAACGCTCTACCATTCGACCACCCCGGCTACCCTCATATTATACAGAGTTATACCTTCATATTATACACAGTTACGCCGTCATATGGTTGGACCTTCGCATGATATAGAATTACACCTTTATGCGATACAGAGTTACACCTTCATACGATACAGAGTTATACCTTCATATGATACAGACTTACACCGCCATATGATACAGAGTAACTCATCCATATGACACGGAGTTACACCCCTATATCATACAAAGTTGCACCTCCATATGATATAGTTACACCTCCATATGACATAGACATGCACCCAGTCCCCATCACTTCCCACTGTATACATGTATAACGCCCTTGTTGTACATGTTCTGTAGGTCGTTCGGATTCTACTGCTTGATTGTCACAGGTAACGCAGTTATCTGGAAAAAAAATACATCTCGTGATAGCACAATGTTTGCTGTGTATGTGAAGTATTCTGTCAGTGAGACAAAGTCGGGAGAAGGAAGCGAGAAAGGTGTGTGGGGGGGGGGGGGGGGGGGGGAGATTGGGGTGTTGCGGGGTGGTGGTGGTGGTGGTGGTGGTGTGGGGGGGTTGGTTCTTATACCATGTGTAATAACGTGTAATAAAAATATCAAAACAAGATGTATAAGTGAACAGATGATTGTATGATGATTCCTCAACCTTTCTCTCTGAATTTCACTCCATTTCACTAGAATAAAACAAACAATAAAGCCACCACCACCACCACCACCACCACCACCACCACCACCAACAACAACAACAACCACCACCAAACCACCTCAACCTTTCTCTCTGAATCTCACTCCATTTCACTAGAATAAAACAAACAATAAAGCCACCACCACCACCACCACCACCACCAACAACAACAACCACCACCAAACCAAACCAAACCAAACAAAACAACACACACACACACACACACACACACACACACACACACACACACACACACACACACACACACACACACACACACACACACACAGGAACAAACAAACAAATAGCTACAACAGCACAAAAAGGACAGACAACCAAGCAACCAACCCACAAAAGTCGGTGAGCAGTGTTCTCTATCTGGCTATAAGGTTCAGCGGGGGAAAAAATCAACATGTTACAATTACCGGTTAGAAAATTCGTTTACAGTTTAAAATGTGGCAACACGGGAAGATTATACACCAGTTCTGGTGCAGCAACCACCGCATGTGGTATGATTACATGATTCGTTAACTGCAAAAATCAGCCTGATTTCGAAGCAAATGTTCTTTACCTTCTTGTAAATACACTGGATATCAAAAAACGCGTAGCACGGGTGAGTGACGTTGGAGAAAGCCACCCCCAGATCCTGCCCGTACTGATACAGGTGGAGACAACCAGCATCGTCCACTAGCACCCCGACACGGCATCCTTTAGGTAGGTCATACAGCGCCTGGCCGATTCTGGTCTTCACCTACAGTGACAGGGAACAGTAGGAATGTCCACACACACACACACACACACACACACACACACACACACACACACACACACACACACACGCACACGCACACGCATGCACAAGCACACACACACACACACGCACGCACGCACGCACGCACGCACACACACACACACACACACACACGCACACACACACAAGCTCATGATCCACTCAGCCATCAGGGTAACTAAATCCAGCGCAAGGCCATGCGACCAGACGTCATAAAGGTATGATTGCGTCACGTGACGTGTCCCTTGGGTTCCATCGCTTCCGCGTCTGTCGCTACTACTGACATGGTCTGTTGTCCGTCGCTGTGGCCAATATACCACTGATCTGGAGCCTTTCTTCGGACATTATCGAAAGGTAGGCGTTTGACACACGATAATACCTTCGCTGTTTTATACGTTTGTTGTCGAAAGTGGCCTTGATATGTGTACACACACACACACACACACACACACACACACACACACACACACACACACACACACACACACACACACATTTGCGCATCTCGCGTTTGTGCGTTGTAAACTGTTAACCGGAATGTGACGTCCTCCAACTTCTCTGTATCTGACGGCCATACTCAATGATATTCCTTACGGACTTACCACACGGCCATACGCCAGGACACTCGAGCCGCGAATAACGAAGGCAGATTTCCACTCGCAAGAATCATCCGGCAGCGTGAGTGTGGCGGGAACCTCGTTAGTCACACCGATCGGGAAGTACCCTGACAAACTCCCCTCTCTGTTCACTATCTGGACCTGCACCGACAAACAACAGCGTAACAGACCTCCGGCTAATATAAAGCATCATGAGAGACAATAACACTCTGCTGATGCCTTCTGTGAATATTTTGAGGTCTGCATTTTCGGACAGCGGTGACGAGCACTTGCACTTAAGCTAGGAAGCTTCTTATTTTTTCCTTAAAAAGTCGGAACTTAATACTAATTCAGAGCTCCTTGAACGCGCTGCTCTCAAACAAAACAAAATGCCCCCTCCCCCCTCCCCTCCCACACACACACACATTCCCACAACCTTTCACTGATACACTTACAACTTTGCAGTCCTACTACAGCAATGTTTGTTTTCATTTAATTTTTGTTCTCCTACAGCGATTGGCGGAGAGCCGTGGGGTAGCCCTTGGTGTACCTCCAAGGGAAAGGTCGTTGATCTTTTGGCAAGCAAAAGGTGATACCCACGTAAACAATGCTCGAGTCCCCATCTAAAGCCTTCCAGGCTTGAAAAATTCCACTGCCCTTGACATTGCGGTAAACCAGCCAATCAGATGCGGTCCGATGAGCGCTTGACTTTCGTCTACTGTTTCCATGCTGCGAAGCCGTGAAATCGTTTCGGATATATAGCTCAGCCGAAGATTACGAAACGGTACGTAACTGACTTGAAATCATTTTATGACTATCACTAAATATCAACATGCGCCTACGGAGACTGATCCCCCCCCCCCCCCCCCCGATTTGTGGACACAGACGTCGCAAAATCTAACAAAAGACTCGCCAAACGGGGAGTCGTCTGTTGCTGAGATCATTTCTGCAGCGGCAGGTCGATGTCAGCATAGCGATACTGGCAGAACTGAATCTGGAGCAAGCAAATCATAAGAGAACGCATAGAAATGGCGCAACTGGCGTTTTCTCCCTACCTCATACGTACGTGCTTCTCCTACCTTGCACCTTGTTGTCCTTACCTCATACAGCGTGTTGACCATCATAGGATCACTGGACAATACAATGCCACCTACTTCACCCCTCACTCTCTCTGCCGACCACTGGTCGTCACTCAGCACGATGTTCTGCCCGTGGCTGGTATGAAATCGGAACTCAAGTGACTGCAATAAGAAACTAAGTGAATCCCTCCTGCAATAAGCAGTGAACAGATAAAACTAAAGTTGTCACCGAACTTAAAACGGACACAACCTCTAGCATTGCAATAAGTGAGACAAAGTGCTCAGAAATATTTTGCGAGGCGCCGTGGTTCTTCCTGGCGTTTACATTTAGGCGTTAAAGTCGTCTAAGCGTGTGAACGTGAGGAAACAGAAAATCTTACTTGTCGTTTGGACCATTTATTTTTTTTACCCATGTTTTCCACAGGTTGTTACCTTTACGGTTCTTACCACAGGTGTAACCTTGATTTTCCCAATCGTATTCAGTTTCTTCTCTATCTGTGTCATCGCCTGCGGGTCTATCGTCAGTTTCCTAATCGTCATGCTCTTCACGTCAGCCGGCAGCGTGGGGCTGTAGTCAAGGCCCATAACTCGTTCCTGAAGCGTGCTCGTCATCACTCCCACACTAGAGGGCGGCGTGGTCTGCTGAACGCGTTTTGCCAATCGCCGGTGTGACGTCAGATTCCCGCGCCTCTCCAACAGCACCGCCTTCCCGCCATGCACTTCAAACTTCATGTCGGCGTCAGCGGCCTTTGCCAGCTCCTTCATCCGTCTCCGACACGTGCGCACGGAACTCTCCAGACGGTCACACGCCGCGTCTATGTCGGTCATTGTTGCCCGTGTGGTTTTGTCGATGTCCAAGAGGCGCTGATCCAGCTGATTGATGGCTCGCTCCAGGGCTTTCTCTCCCTCACTCAGCGTGGTCACCAGGTCGCCCAGTATGGCGCGTGCTTCGTCCACTTTCTTCTCCAGCTTCTCCTTGCGGCAATCCTGATGGTCGGACATGGCGCACAGCAGACAGACGGACACGCCGTGTGTGGGGCAGAAGAGTTCAGGCGCTTTGTCTGTGTGGGCGCTACAGAAGGCGGGGCGACTGGCTGACAGACGTTCTGGGGTCAATGACGTCAGGCTTTCTGTCTTATGGTGACGAGTCGCTGACATCTTCCCGTGCACGATAGTGCACGACTGGCAAAACATGTCGCCGCAGTTCAGGCAGATAGACGTGGCAGCCACGTTGACACAGACACAGCAGACGTGGTCCTTGCTCAGGATGCGGGTACTCTCCACTAGCGCCGCCATGGCCAAGTCAGTGGGAAGGGCGTCAGCGATGTCTTGACAGCTTTTGGAGGCGCGCTCTTTCGGATCCACGATGGCGCAGCGGCACAGCGGACATTTGCCTTCATTGTCAGACTTTAACCATGTCACCAAGCAGCCGCGGTAGATGAGATGGGCGCAAGGCAAAATTTTGGGATCAGTGAAATCCTCATGGCATACAGCACACTCCATCTCCTTCGGCTCTACAGAGGCAGCAGCAGTCGCCATCTTGGTTTGATGGTCTGTTGCAAGGGACAGTAACGACTGTCAGCATTATATATTACCAGTTCACTCCCCTTAATATCCGACACTAAAGTCGGACGGTTTATCCCCAGTCCCTGACAAAGAATTACTGCATTCTTGAAGCTTACTGTTTAGCTGCATTAAAAATACCCACAGGAGACCAGCAGAACAGTTAGTATCAGTAAAATGACAAAACATGAGCATAGAAGGTTGAGCGGTGTTAATGATTTGGGAACTGACACTTTTGTCCAAAATGGCTGAACTGGTAAGAGTTAAAACCTATTAATTTATCTCGACATCGAAGCAATATACAAACTGCTCGATGTAACATTAACCACCCATGATGCTTAGGCTTTAGCGAAACTGATGGAATTAGTTATACGTAGTAAGAGCTCTGCTTCATATAATACTCTGTATCTGTATCTAGCAAACTACATACACATAACGTCAGAAAGAAGGTACACATGTTGCGGACCCAAACTGCCAAAGATGCAAATTTTTATGCTTAATATTTTGCATACCAAAAATATGGACATGATAAATATACTATCACCAACACCTGCTTATGAAACCATCGCCATGCTACTGCTATTTTGTTTGTTTGTTTGTTGTTGTTATTTCACACCAGTCACTTGTATTTGGCTCAAAGTTCAAATAGATTTATTCTACCCTCTAGGGGCATAGAATAGACAAAGAAATACAAACGGTACAACATGTACAGTGCATCTTCTATACATACATAGTTTACATACATACTTGTATTTGGTCTAGGTCTCTATGTGTGCATCCGTTTACAGAACACGTAGTAATATTAATCACAAGGAGTAACTTGGGCCGATCAGCATACATGTTTGCATTGCAGAATTGAAACTGAACAGTTTTTTTTTTTTTTTTACAATACACCAAATCTTGTGTGACCTGTACATGCACATGTATATAATCATACGTGTGTTATCATCCATGTCGTGGATGGGACGTCCAAAGGACGCAGGCTATCACCTACTTATGCACCTACCTACTTTTTCATCGGCTATGACGGATGAAAACAGCCTCTGATGGCGTCTCCGATGGTGGGGACTGAATAAGAGAGGAACGGCCTTGCGACAGAACGTAGACTGTTTTCAACACCGTTTATTTCACAATATTCTGTGTATGTGGGCTTTAACTTTTGGAATCTACAGTGTTTCTAAAGGCTTTGTGTGTTACGTGGCCATTCTGTAACAAGAGTAACAACTCCTGCACCCTAAACTCATGTGAATAGGGTGTAATTCTTTCCCCTGGTACGAACCAGGAAGTGGTCTCAAGTTGCGAAACGGGTACCCGGCCAAGGCGGAACAGGTCAGTGTACCAACTGAAAACAGTATCTAAAACTGGAATACGAAAATCAAGAGTCTTATACTCATGTACGAAAGAGAACATTTGGAATGCCCTTCCCCGAAGCGAAACAGCAACGGCCATGCTGACCGTGAAGGCCGCGTTGTCAGGTACGCCGGAACGAAACCGAAGTTGAAAAACTCCCGTCACTACACAAATGCAGTTTTTTTCGCAACAAAGCAGGTTTTTCGCGAAAAAGTCGATTTTGTCGCGAAAAAACGGCACTTTTTCGCGAAAACTGGTTCTTTCGCGAAAAAGCGGCAATTTCCTGTCATCGCGAAAACATTTGATAGCATGTTTTTCGCGTAAAAAGTTTTTCTTCAGATAAATGGACTTTTTCGGGGGAAAAAAATCGCGAAAAAATTGACTTTTTCGCGAAAAAAAGGTGCCTTTTTTAAATTCTGTTTTTCTTTTTTTCATACTATACGTGGACACATAGACAAAGAATGGATATAAATTTACATAACAGGAACAGATACATACTGACAATACAAATAGCCTTAACCCAAATAGTACATTTACACACGTGTACATAAACATACATAGCACAGCCCCCCCACCCCCACCCCCAAAGGAAACAGACATCTTGCCCCCCCCCCCATGTCACACACAAGGGTAACAGACATCTTCGCCTCCCCCCCCCCCCCCCTTCACACACAAAGGTAACAGACATCTCCCCCCCCCCCCCCACACACACCCTCCAACAAAACAGTACATGTACAACCAAGTATCTGGTGCATACATGAACCTGAGTCAAAAAACTACTGCCCTGGTACATTAGAGCAAGGTGCCTTTTTTCGCTAAAATAATAATAATATAAAAAAAAAACAGGTTTCCGCGAAAAATTTAATAGCATTTTTTTTCGCGAAAAAAACGGATAAATATGGGGCGCCGTTTGCAACCAGAAAACGGCACTCATTTGGCTCGCTCAAGCGCACAGAATGAACACAACATCCCAGGCTGTTCTGGTCACACCCATCTCTCTCTCTCTCTCTCTCTCTCTCTCATCGTACGTGTGAAAAATGTGTGTACTGTGCGTCGCGTCTGCACGATGTCACCGCGTACTGATACACAAACGACTACACACGTGTGTCACAGTAGCACCGTGTATTATCGTGGATGTTGGACTCGAGTGATACGATTTGAAGCCAGAATTTCAGACACCACGTGTGCCCTGCGCCACGTGAAGTCGTACAGCGACCGGCTGAGGCAGCTTGCTTTACTTTGTGTCTGACACTGACCAGCCGTTACGCATCGGACCAGGTGTAGTCGGAAAACGACACTGCGGGAAAAAAAAAAACACTACAGGAATGTTTTTCCCCCAGTAAAATAACACTGGGAGCGTTATTTTTCTAGGAAGATTACACTCCTTCACGTTTCTTTCCTAGGAAAAATACACTCCCAGTGTTTTTTTTTTTTTCTGGAAGTCTTTTTTGCCTCCTACACCGGCCTCGTGAACAGTGCGGCTGGTACACACTCAGTTACCTGACACACACACACTAACACGTGAAGTGGACGCTGGCCGATACTGAATAAATCACAGACGCTGCAGCCGCGCGAATACGGCCAGCTGAGACTCTCTCTCTCTCTCTCTCTCTCTCTCGGCTCTGCCGCTCCGCTCTCGTTCTTGTTGTTCTTCTTTCAAAATTATTGGTTGTCACTCAGTGGTTGCACATATGTATCGCAACTTTCGGCATTTAGCGTGCATGTAACTGTGCTATAGGCCTTCAGCTCTTATACACATTAAGCTCGGTACCCGGCAGAGCTGATCTTCAGCCATAGGGCCGGTTTGGTGCAACGGCGCCTCGTATTATGCCCGTCATTTTTTTCGCGAAAAAACAGGGCGGTGTTTTTTTTTTCGCGAAAATCTGACGGCGTTTTTTCGCGAAAACCTGACTGAGTGGGCAAGTTTTTTTTTTTTTTTTTTTGCGAAAAAACGAACACCAACTTTCTGCAGAAAAGGAGCATACCATTTTTTTTCGCAAAAAAACGTTTTTTTTTGCGACATTTTTTTTTTTTGCGGAAAGATTGACGTTTTTTTGCGACAAAAGCGGGTTTGTCGCGAAAAAAAACAAAACAAAACGATTTTTTTCACGAAAAGATTAAATTTTGTCTGCTTTCGCCAATCGTACGTATCTGTTGGTGGCAGCAGGCAGTCATTAACGTGAAAACGGCCTGTATCTGACGGAATACACAAAAACAGTCACTGACGACAGTCGGTCGTTCTCAAACCAAAACCGAAAGTAGCTACATCTCGGCTTTATCTCAACCACGTAGACTACGAACGCCACTTTAGCAGATATTCAAACACGGAAATTTCATGACAAGACTTACTATTTTAACTGTGTCCTCGTGAGAGCCTCCTACCTGTTTGTCAGTTAAACCCCCATACACCCACCCACCCTCCTACCTGTTTGTCAGGCGTTGAGAGATGGCCGTGAGTTGAGCGGCACCGACACAGACTGATCAGTCACGCAGGGGGCGTGTCACGTCTCGTGCGCCGCCGATATCGCGTCACGTGATCTCCGCTATAATCGATGTCGTCCGCGATGAACTACTGGATAGCTAGGGCAGATAATTGCAATGACGGCATACCGACTATCGACTACTCGTTATGGAAGTGACACACTAGGCGATGTGCCAGTGTTATTTCTTGGATGGATCAATTTAAATGCCCCTAACTTATTCATCAACAGCTGTCCACAGATGCAGTGCCGCTGTAAATTCACTGAGAACCTCAGTATTAGTGTTATTATCCTAGCCATCACTACAGTCAGTAAACGAGTAACTCCTTGATGCATTAAAAAACGTGAATGAAAGAAGAATGATTTGATCCGATGGTCGACGGCCCGATGAGGTATCCTTCAGACTAAAGCTGCTCATAGATTTCTTCTTCTGAGTCTTTCGTTGATTTTCATCATATTTCAGTGATTTTGCTGCTCAAGTTAGCCGAAATATCGTGCTGGTAAAGTCATGATATACACCATGCGTTTTTGATGACTTTACTTCCACAAAATGAACATCACCGCCACTAACCATCAAGCGTGGTTCAGCCACTGTGACACACACACACACACACACACACACACACACACACACACACACACACACACACACACACACACACACACACAGATTCACAAGGTGAATTCACGTTTTAATGACATGATTAAGGCTTGCACTTAAAATTCCACAGCATTTTAGCATTTCAGAAATCACTTTTGTTTTTGCTTGAGAAATATACTCATAAAACAACTAAGAAGAAACTGAAACTGCTACAGACAGGCAAAAGTGCAGGACACATACCTTGTGTCTCCTGCATGTTACATGTATAGACAACCGCAAGAACAACATACATGTAGGAAGAGTTTGTACAAAAGTTCATGCCATGACTTGTATAGGCAACTGCAAAAACAGCACTCACGTAGGTTTGTACACTTCCATATGCTAAAAGAGTTACACTATCACCATTTCCTCTACGCCTCTGGGCATGATATAGCAACAACTCCATAAAATAAATGGAGTTACATCTCCATATGATATACGGAGTTACAGCTCAATCTGATAATGAGTTACTCCTCCATATGATAAAGAGTTAAACCTCCATATGATAAAGAGTTAAACCTCCATATGATAAAGAGTTAAAGCTCCATATGATAAATAGTTAAACCTCCATATGATAAAGAGTCAAACCTCCATATGATAAAGAGTTAAACCTCCATATGATAAAGAGTGAATGCTTCATGTGATATAGAGTTACACCTCCGTATGATATAGAGCTGGACCTCGATCCAAATGATGGAGAGTTAATCCAGTCCCGGTCACTTCCCGCTGTATATAACGTCCTTGATGTACGCGTTCTGTAGACCATTCCCATTCTACTGCATGACTGTCACAGGCAACGCTGTTATCTGGAAAAAATAGTAGATCTCGTGATAGTGTAGTGTTTACTGTGTATGTGAAGAATGCTGTCATAGAGGAAAGGGTGTGTTTTGTGGGAGGGGGAACAGGGGGCGGGGGGGGGGGGGTGTCTGTGGTTCTGAACTTATCGTATGTATAATACTGTGTAATAAACATATCAAAACAGGAAGTATAGGTGAACAGATGATTTTGTGATGATTCTTGAAAAACGATTTCTGTAACTAAATCCATTTTACTAAACTAACCACGATCACCACCATCACCACCGCCAACAACAACAACAACAAAACCAACAAACAAACAAATGACTACAACAGCACCAAACACACAGACAACCAACCAACCAACCAACCAAAGTCAGTGTGCAGTGTTCTCTACTGATCTGACTATCAGGTTCAGCGAACTGTACTGAGGATAAAACAACTAACATGTTAAAGTTAGTTAGAAATTCGTTTACAGTTTCAAATGGGCAACGCGAGAAAGATTATACACCAATTCTGGTGCAGCAACCACCGCCCATGGTCTGACAACACGATTTGGTAACTGCAAAAATCAGGCTGATTTCAAAATCATTGTCTTTACCTTCTTGTATTCATACCAGAAATCAAAAAACGCGTAGCACGGGTGAGTGACGTTGGAGACAGCCACCCCCAGATCCTGCCCGTCCTTATACAGGTGGAGACAACCAGCATCGTCCACTAGCACCCCGACACGGCGTCCTTCAGGAAGATTAATCAGCGCATGGCCGATACTGGTCTTCACCTACAGTGACAGGGAACAGTAGGAATGTTTACACACACACACACACACACACACACACACACACACACACACACACACACACACACACACACACACACACACACACACACTTCGTGCATTTGACGTTCGTGCGTTGTAAACTGTTAAACCGAATGTGACGTTCTCTGTACCTGACGGCCATACTCAATGATATTCCTTACGGACTTACCTCACGGCCATACGCCAGGACAGACCGGACACTAATAACGAAGGCAGATTTCCAGTGAAAAGAATCCTCCGGCAGTGTAAGTGTGGCGGGATCCTCGTTAGTTACACCGATCGGGAAAAAGGACGCAACAAAACTCTTCTCTTTCTGCACTATCTGGACCTGCACCGACACACATCGTAACAAACCTCCGGTTAATATAAACGATGAATGAGAGAGAGAGAGAGAGAGAGAGAACACTCTGCTGATGCCTTCTGTGAATATACTGAGATCTACATTTTGAGTAAACAGTGACGAGCACTTACACTTCCGTTAGGAAGCTTGGAATTTCTTTTTCCTTACAACGGTCGGGCACGTAACCAGAGCTCTTATAACACGCTGCTTAAATACACACACACACACACACACACACACAACAACAACAACAAAAAGCAAAGTGTTGACCATGATGTGATCATGGGCAGTCCCTACCTCATATAGCGTGTTGCGCCTACCTCATATAGCGTATTGTGCCTACCTCATATAGCATGTTGTGCCTACCTCATACAGCGTGTTGTCCCCACCTCATATAGCGTGTTGTCCCCACCTCATATAGCGTGTTGTCCCTACCTCATATAGCGTGTTGTCCCTACCTCATATAGCGTGTTGTCCATACCTCATACGGATTGTTGTCCTTACCTCATACAGCGTGTTGACCATCATAGGATCACTAGACAATACAATGCCACCTTCATCACACGTCACTCTCTCTGTCGACCGCTGGTCGTCACTCAGCACGACGTTCATCCCGTGGTTGGTATGAAATCGGAACTCTGGTGACTGCAGTAAGGAACGAATTTTTTTCTACAATAAGCAGAGAACAGATAAAAACGTACACTCATCAGTGAACTTAAAACGAGCACAACCTCTGGCATTGCAACATGCTGAGACAAATTGTTCAATAAAACATGGACAGGCGCTGTGGTTCTTCCTGGCGTTTTAGTTTACGTGCTTAAGTTGTGTAAGCGTGTGAACTTAGATAAACGAAAATCTTACATGTCGTTTTTAACCCACGTTTCACACAGTTCGTTACCTGTGCGGTAGTTACAACAGGTGTGACCTTCATTTGCCCAAGCGTGTCCAGCTTCTTCTTTATCTGTTTTGTCGCCTGCGGGTCTATCGTCAGTTTCCTAATCGTCATTCTCTTCACGTCAGCCGGCAGTGTGGAGCTGTAGTCAAGTCCCGTAACTCGTGTGTGGAGCGTGTTCGTCATCTCTCCCACACTAGAGGGCGGCGTGGTCTGCTGAACGCGTTTTGCCAACCGCCGGTGTGACGTCAGTTTCCCGCGCCTCTCCAACAGTACCGCCTTCCCGCCATGCACTTCAGCCTTCATGTCGGCGTCAGCGGCCTTGGCCAGCTCCTTCAGCCGTCTCCGACACGTGCGCACGGAACTCTCCAGACGGTCACACGCCGCGTCTATGTCGGCCATTGCTGACCGTGTGGTTTTGTCGATGTCCAAGAGGTGCTGGTCCAGCTGACTGATGGCTCGCTCCAGGGCTTTCTCTCCCTCACTCAGCGTGGTCACCAGGTCGCCCAGTATGGCGCGAGCTTCGTCCACTTTCTTCTCCAGTTTCTCCTTGCGGCAATCCTGATGGTCTGACATGGCGCACAGGAAACAGACGGACACGCCGTGTGTGGGGCAGAAGAGTTCAGGCGCTCTGTCAGTGTGGGCGCTACAGGAGGCGGGGCGACTGGCTGACAGACGTTCTGGGATCAGTGACGTCAGACTCTCCACCTTGTGGTGACGAGACATTGACAGCTTAGCATGTACATTGGTACAGGACTGGCAAAGCATGTCGCCACAGTTCAGGCAGATGGACGTGGCAGCCACATTGACACAAACACAGCAAATGTGGTCCTTGCTCAGGATGCGGGCACTCTCCACTAGCGCCGCCATGGCCAGGTCGGTGGGAAGGGCGTCAGCGATGTCTTCACAGCTTTTGGAGGCACGCTCTTTCGGATCCACGATAGAGCATCGGCACAGTGGACACTGGCCTTCATTGTCAGCTTTTAACCACGTCACTAAGCAGTCCCTACACAGAAGATGTGCGCACGGTAATATTTTGGGATCAGTGAAATCCTCATGACACACGACACACTCCATTTCTTTCGGCTCCACTGACGTGACTGGGGCAGCAGCAGTCGCCATCTTGTCGGGATCGTCTGTAAAAACATACAAGCCAAAGAACACAAATGCACGAGGTCTCAAAATGCAAATATATTCCCTTTTAGCCTCAGGCATCACAGTCACCCCTAAAAATTCTTCAATCTACAAACAAAAAAGTATCATGCACAGATCATTCAATGGCACGCACCTGACACGAGTTTATAAAGAAAATCTGAATGTCTCCTTTCCGCTCAGGCCTCACTGGAGTAATACTAGTCTACTGTCTGTTTAGGCCAGAAAGCCGCTTTATCCAACTCCGCTAGCCTCGCTTTTGTCGCTCCCCAGTGCAAAAAGTCACAGCTTCACTGGCAGCATGCCTCTTGTTGTGGCCCCCTGGCATACACCTTTGGCTACAAAGTACAAACATCACGAAAATCACGCTTTTTCATGACAACAAAAATCATGACAAACTAGCACACTCGCCAAACAGGGTTCTCCAAATATTCACTGCACACGACCCCACGCTCAATTTGGTCCTTACGCCACATGAGTAGATGACTTGAATAAGTTCGTACTATAACCAACAGAGACGCTTTGGAAAGAACGAAACAGTTGGCTTAACTGGCCAGTACATTATGATGACTAGACAAATCGGATGCAGTGTGGTTCCCTAATACCAAAGCTAGACTTTGTTCCTGTTGTTGTTATTGTTTTCTTTCTTTCTTTGTTCTTTTTTTTGCCGGTGTGTGTGTGTGTGTGTGTGTGTGTGTGTGTGTGTGTGTGTGTGTGTGTGTGTGTGTGTGTGTGTGTGTGTGTGAGGGCTGGGGGTTGGGTTGGGGTTCGGGGTGAGTAGCGTCTTTAATTTTGTAAACCACAAACGTGATTCCAATGAAGACCTAACTGGAAATGATCTGCACACATTTTCTCCCTTTTTGTTGCGGGGTTGGGGTGGGGTGGGGGGGTGGGGGGTTGAATTATTGGAAGGTGAAGTTGGTCGATGTAGTCATGCTGAAACAGCAGACACGTGACGTATGTACAGGGCAGCTGCAGCACTGAATTGTCGAATTCATCTTTGTAAGTGTACTTCACTTGAGCATGAAGTTGCAAATTATGATGAGTTCAGTAGGAAAGAACGCGTCTGTTGCCCGGCTGCAGCACACAGCGTTAATTGCGGACTACGGGGAGTACCACGGCAGATCATAGAGTTGTTTCGTCCCCTTCCAGTAAAGCAGGAAGTGACTGAACGACAAAAGCTGATTCTCTAAGTCATCTGTCACATAAACTATGACCTCTAGACAGGCCGGCTGAGTTCAACCAGCACACACTCGTCTTTGACTGTAAAAATACTAACGTTGGTGGCAGCAGGCAGTCATAAGCGTGGAAACAACCTGTATCTGACGGAATACGCAAACAAACAGTCACTGACAACAGTCGGTCGTTCACAAACCAAAATCGAAAGTAGCTACATGGCGGCTTTGTCTCAACCATGTAGACTGTGAACGCCACTTTGACAGCTATTCAAACACGGAAATTTCATTACAAGACTTACTAGTTTAACTGTGTCCTTGTGAGAGCCTCCTACCTGTTTGTCTGTCGTTGAGAGATGGCCTTGAGTTGAGCGGCACCGACACACACAGATCAGTCACACAGCGGGCGTGTCACGTCTCGCGCGCCACCGATATCGCGTCACGTGATCTCTGTCGTCCGCGATGAACAACTGGATAGTAGGGGCAGTTAATTTACAATGATGGCTTATCTACTATCGACTATTCGTTATGCAAGTGACACACAAGGCGATGTGTCAGTGTTATTTCTGGGTTGGATCAACTGATTTAAATGCTCCTAACTTATTCATCAACAGCCTTGTCCATCAATGCAGTGCCACCCTAAAGCCGGTTCACCGAGAGCTTTAGTATAAGCGTTATTAACCTATATCATGAGTCACTATAGAAACTGAGTGCATTGGCGTATTAATAACGTGAATGAAAGAAGGATGAGTATGATCCGACGGTCGACGGCCCGGTGAGGTATCCTTCAGACTGAAGTTGCTCATGGATTTCTTCTGAGGCTATCATTGATTTTTTATCATATGGAATCATGGATGATGATGCGTCCTTGATGAATTTACTTCCATAAAATAAACGTCACCGATAACCATCAAGTGTGGTTAAATCCCACACACACACACACACACACACACACACACACACACACACACACACACACACACACACACACACACACACACACACACATATTCACAAGGTGAATTCACGTTTTAATGACTTGATTAAGGCTTGCACTTAAAATTACACAGCATTTTAGCATTTCAGATATCAGTTATGTTTTTTTTTTTTCTTGAGAAATATACTCATAAACAAAACTAAGAACAAACTGAAACTACTACAGACAGGCAAAAGTGCAGGACACATACCTTGTGTCTCCTGCATGTTACATGCATAGACAACTGAACACACAGAGAGAAACTGAGACACTAGAGCCCAGATGCAGAATCCAATAGGTGTACTCACGTTTTAAGGACGTGATTCACGCTGCATAGAATTACACAACTGGCAATTTAGCACACCAGCACTCAGTTTTGGTTCCCTCTAGCTGAGAAAAATACTCATCCACAAACTACCAGTTCAATCCACAGAAAAGCAAAAATGAAGACTAATTATATACTTTCTGTCTCCTGCGTGTTACATGTATAGACAGCTGCAAGAATAACATACATTCAAAAGCCTGTACACAAGGTCACGCCATGACTTCACCCAGTGCTAAATGCTAATGGTTTAGGGGTGTTGTATGTGCGAGAAAAATAACGAAAACTGACGATATGAGCAGTAATGATAAGCAATTATGATGAGAACTGCCACTTGCTTGTACACCTTTATTAGTATATAAACTAAACCAAAAACCAAAAACAAAACAAAACAAAACAAAACAAAACAAAACAAAACCAAACAAAACAAAACAAAACAAAACAAAACAAAACAAAACAAAACAAAACAAAACAAAACCTCCACATCAACTGCGAGATAGCTAGTGCACTGTTCCTAACCTCTGCTGTACACCAAAACAAAGGGGGGTAATCAAAAATGGGTTCCCTTTTATCGCCCCTACGCCGCATCAAACGTTTCCACGACGATTGCTCTCACCTGAAACCGTTATTTCAAAACATTACCATAATTATCATGTTTAGATTGTAGTAACCGTATTAGTGAAAATCGGTTTCTGGTTGTTACACGTTTCCTCCTATTTAAAAAAAAAAATCGACATCTTAAAATCCAAAGCATCTTTCGGGTGCTATGACCTCATGAATGAAAAAGAAAAGGCGGTGGTATGACGTGGGTACCCGCTGTTTGACAGTGGAATCGTTTGGATAAGCGTAGCACCACAAAAACTCCCGTCCATTTTGTTTCATCCCCGTGCAAAACGCACGTGACGGTTTAGTCGCTAAATCAGTCATATACACACAATTCAACACAATAACGACAACAACAATACTGAAAACAAATGACATCCGTCATAATAATAAAACAGTTACACTGGTAACTGCCTAAATGCTTGAGCGCCATTTTACTGAAAAATTAAGCACTACAATGACCAAAACACCCCATTTTTGATGTATTTACATTTGGTTGATTTGGGGCTTTAACGTCCCTCGCGTAGGGGTGATAATTAAACACAATGCAGTGAAACAAACATACAAACAAATAAACAAGCAGCTCAAGTCTTGACTTTCAGTCGGGAATCGAGCACACTGAAAGAAGCACCGTTGTTTTGCTTATTTTGCATAACCGGGCGCACCCCTTTCTGGAAACAGATACATGTAGCTTCAACTACACACACTTTGTCGTCCTAGTGTAGAGTTACACTATCACCATTTGCTTACACCTCTGGATATGATAACTCCATATGATAAACATTTATACATCCAAATGATCTACAGAGTTACACCTAAATCTCAGATATAGAGTTACACCTCCGTATGATAAAGAGTTACACCTCCATATGATAAAGAGCTACACATCCATATGATATAAAGTTGGACCTCGATCCAAATAATTTTAGAGTTAATCCAGTCCCGGTCACTTCCCGCTGTATATAACGTCCTTGCTAAACGCGTTCTGTAGACCATTCGAATTCTACTGCTTGACTGTCACAGGCAACGCTCTTATCTGAAAAAAACAAGGAGGAACGGCCCCGTCCTACAAAGTTGTTTCTCCAAACTTCATTTTATTTTGTCTGTTTTGTTGTTATTGTTGCCGGTTCTCCCCTCTCCAAGTTCTACCAATGACACTAGATCCTCTACGACCTCGACCTATTAGCCACGTGACTGGGGGTGGGGCCGGGTGGGGGAAGAAGGGAGAGTGAGGCAGAGAGAGAGGGTGGGTGGATGGGTGTTTAGGAGTTTAACGTCCTTTTCCACCACGTAAGGGTAATATAAAAGACGGGGCAACGAGAAAAAGGCCAGCACAAATATTTGGCCCCAGCGGCCGGGATTCGAACTCTCGACCCAAGCATTGAAAGTCTAACGCTCTACCATTCGGCCACCCTGGCTCCCTAGAGAGAGAGAGAGAGAGAGAGAGAGAGAGAGAGGGAGAGGTCAGTTCCGTGAACTAAACATTTGACGTCAGCCTCAGGCAGGTCGTCATACAGAGAGAGAGAGAGAGAGAGAGAGAGAGAGAGAGAGATGACGTCAATTCCGTGAACTAAACTTTTAACGTCAGCCTCTAGCACTGAGATCGTCTGAAGATGCTTGTTTATGTCTTGTGATTTCCCTGTTGGCTTTGTGGCTTCCCCGATTGAATTATATTTCACATGAAATCTGGAAGATCTAGAGGGCTGGTGAAATGTCGGAGGCAGTGACGATACTTGCTTATTTTGTCTGTGAACTAAGCGTTTGACGTCAGCTTCACACTGGTGGTATGACAGATGATGCTTGTGCATGTCTTGTGATTTCCCTGTTGCTTTTGTGACTTCCCTGGCTGAATTAATTTTTACATAAAATCTGGAAGATCTAGAGGGCTGGTGAAACGTGGACTTAAGTGCCTTGGATTGTACTTATGAAATCGCAAATTTGGAACCGGTGCTTCTCGCAGAAACTTGAAAAAGTTATGTTTATCTTAAAGTTCAGTTATTCTTAATGCTAAAGCTGTAATAGTGCAGTAGTTCCTGTCATATGTGCAGTTGTCACACTAGACAAAAACGCCGGGATGATAAGTAATTTGCAGTAGTCTTTTCATAGATATTTGATCTTATGTGCAAACCACCCCTACCTCGGAAATATTTTTTTTTACACAAAACCAATCAGAGCTACGGAGCTGTAGCACGAATACAGGCAGTGTGATTGGGTGAACTTCCAAAGGCTAGAAAATGAATTAATTTGAACAACTTTTTCGAAAAAATTCGAATTGACCAATTTTTTTTAAAATCGGCGATAACTCTTCTGAAAATGCGGCAGGCTAAAAATCGTGAAAGGTAGCTCTGGAGAAGGTGAATTCCCATTTTATCTCAAAGTAAAAAAGCCTCCAGCGAGGTGGTTTAGGAGATAGCCATCATTACATCCGTCCACACACACACACACACACACACACACACACACACACACACACACACACACACACACACACACACACACACACACTAGGGTCGGATCGGGGGGGGGGGGGCTTTGGTACTACAGCACCCCCCCCCCCCCACGGCAGTAGGATCAAACTGTAAATGATTGTGTAAAATTGAGTTGTAACGCTTGTGTTTTAGTGCCGTTGATAACAACAGTTAGAAACTGTTGTTGTGATTGGCCTTTTACAAGAATAGGCTCACAACTCCCGCCAAAAAGAACGCAGCAGCATAGTGTGCACATCAAGTGTCTATGACGCAGATTTCGTTACGTCACAGTGTGCGCGGAAGTATGTATTGTCTGGAGAAACGTCACAGCCTTGTTTTGTACTACTGAAACCTGCTGCTGCGCGTAGCAAAATCTGCCCCATCGTATAAAGTTGTTTCTCTATAGAGAAACAACTTAAAAATGGTAGATCTCATGATAGTATAATTAACTCTGTGTGTGAGGTATTCTATCACAGAGGAAAGGGTGTGTGCTGGGGGAAAGGGAAAAGGGGGAGGGGGGGGGGGCAGGGGCGTTTGTGGTTCTGAACTCATAGTATGTGTAATAACATGCAATAATGATATCGAAACAGGATGATTTTGTGATGATTCTTCTAACTTTTTTTTTCCCTCGAAACCCAATCCACTGCACTAAAATAAAACCATCGCCTATGGCCTGTCTGACTACACGATTCTGTACATTAAAAAATCAGGCTGATTTCGAAAGTAATTGACTTTACCTTGTTGTACTCACACCGGACATCAAAAAACGCGTAGCACGGGTGAGTGACGTTGGAGACAGCCACCCCCAGATCCTGCCCGTCCTTATACAGGTGGAGACAACCAGCATCGTCCACTAGCACCCCGACACGGCATCCGTTACATAGATCATACATCGCCCGGCCGATACTGGTCTTCACCTACAGTGACAGGGAAGAGTAGGAATGTTCACACACACACACACACACACACACACACACACACACACACACACACACACACACACACACACACACACACACACAACTTTGTGCATTTCGCGTTTGTGCATTTAAACTGTCAAACTGAATGTGACGTTCTCTGTACCTGACGGCCATACTCCTGAAATGATATTCCTTACGGACTTACCTCACGGCCATACGCCCGGACAGACGAGCACTCAATAACGACGGCAGATTTCCAGTGCCAAGTAGCCTCCGGCAGTGTAACTGTGGCGGGGTCCTCTTTAGTTAAGCCGATCGGTAAAAAGACGGGAATATTATCTCTCTTCTCTTTCTGCACTATCTGGACCTGCACAGACACACAACATTGTAACAGAACTCCGGTTAATATAAAGGATAAGAGAGAGAGAGAGAGAGAGAGAGAGAGAGAGAGAGAGAGAGAGGGGAACACTCTACTGATGCCTTCTGTGAATATACTGAGATCTACATTGTGAGTAAACAGGGACGAACACTTACACTTCCGTTAGGAAGCTTGGAATTTCTTTTTCCGTACAACGGTCGGGCACTTAACCAGAGCTCTTATAAGACGCTGCTTAAAACAACAACAACACACACACACACACACACACACACACACACACACACACACACACACACACACACACACACACACACACACACACAAACCAACCAACAACAAAAAAACGCAACGTGTTGACCATAATGTAATGATGGGTAGTGTCTACCTCATACAGCGTGTTGTGCCTACCTCATAATTATAACGTGTTGTGCCTACCTCATATAGCGTGTTGTGCCTACTTCATTAAGCGAGTTGTGCCTACCTCATATAGCGTGTTGTGCCTACCTCACACAGCGTGTTGTCCCAACCTCATATAGAGTGTTGTCCCTATCCCATACACATTATTGTCTTACCTCATACAGCGTGTTGACCATCATAGGATCACTGGACAATACAATGCCATCTTTATTACCCGTCACTCTCTCTGCCGACCGCTGGTCGTCACTCAGCTCGATGTTCTGCCCGTGGTTGGTATGAAATCGAAACTCTGGTGACTGCAGTAAGAAAAGGAATGAATTTCTTCTACAATAAGCAGAGAACAGATAAAAACGTACACTCGTCAGTGAATATAAACCTCTGGCATTGCAACATGCTGAGACAAAGTGTTCAATAAAACATGGACAGGCGCTAGAGTTCTTCCTGGCGTTTTAGTTTACGTACTAAAGTTGTATAAGCGTGTGAACTTAGATAAACGAAAATATTACATGTCGTTTTTAACCCATGTTTCACACAGTTCGTTACCTGTACGGTACTTACAACAGGTGTGACCTTCATTTGCCCGAGCGTGTCCAGTTTCTTCTCTATCTGTGTGATCGCCTGCGGGTCTATCGTCAGTTTCCTAATCGTCATTCTCTTCACGTCAGCCGGCAGCGTGGGGCTGTAATCAAGGCCGGTAACTCGTGCCTGAAGCGTGCTCGTCATCTCTCCCACACTAGAGGGCGGTGTGGTCTGCTGAACGCGTTTTGCCAACCGCCGGTGTGACGTCAGCTTCCCGCGCCTCTCCAACAGTACCGCCTTCCCGCCATGCACGTCAGCCTTCATGTCGGCGTCAGCGGCCTTGGCCAGCTCCTTCAGCCGTCTCCGACACGTGCGCACGGAACTCTCCAGACGGTCACACGCCGCGTCTATGTCGGCCATTGTTGCCCGTGTGGTTTTGTCGATGTTCAAGAGGTGCTGATCCAGCTGATTGATGGCTCGCTCCAGGGCTTTCTCTCTCTCAATCAGCGTGGTCACCAGGTCGCCCAGTATGGCGCGTGCATCTTTTACTTTCGTCTCCAGCTTGACCACTTTCGGACATTCGCGGTGATCTGAGGTGGCGCACAGCAGACAAACGGAGGCGCCGTGTTTGGGGCAGAAGAGTTCAGGCGCTCTGTCAGTGTGGGCGCTACAGGAGGCGGGGCGACTGGCTGACAGACGTTCTGGGGTCAGTGACGTCAGACTCTCTACCTTATGATGACGAGTCGCTGACATCTTCCCGTGTACGATAGTGCACGACTGGCAAAACATTTCGCCGCAGTTCAGGCAGATGGACGTGGCAGCCACGTTGACACAGACACAGCAGACGTGGTCCTTGCTCAGGATGCGGGCACTCTCCACTAGCGCCGCAATGGCCAGGTCAGTGGGAAGGGCGTCAGCGATGTCTTCACAGCTTTTTGAGGCGCGATCTTGCGGATCCACGATAGCACAGCGGCACAGCGGACACTGGTCTTCATTGTCAGACTTTAACCATGTCACTAAGCAGTCGCGGCAGATAAGATGGGCGCAAGGCAAAATTTTGGGATCAGTGAAATCCTCATGACACACAGCACACTCCATCTCCTTCGGCTCTACAGAGGCAGCAGCAGTCGCCATCTTGGTTTGATCGTCTGTTGCAAGGGACAGTAACGATTGTGAGCATTATAAATTACCAGTTCACTTCGTTATATCCGACACTGAAGTCGGACGGTTTATCCCCAGTCCCTGACAAAGAATCACTGTATTCTTGAAGCTTACTGTTTAGCTGCACTAAAAATACCCACAGGAGACAAGCAGAACAGTTAGTATGAGTAAAATGACAAAACATGAGCATAGAATGTTGAGCGGGGGTAATGATTGCGAACTGACACTTTTGTCCAAAATGGTTGACATAGTAAGAGTTAAAACATATTAATTCGAAGCAATATACAAACTGCACGATGTAACATTAACCACCCATGATGTTTAGGCTTTAGCGAAATGGAATTAGTTATACGTAGTGAGAGCTCTGCTTCATATACAGTACTCGTACACATCTGTAGCTAGCAAACTACATACACATAACGTCAGAAAGAAGGTACACATGTTGCGGAATAAAACTGCCAAAGATGCGAAAGCGGCAGTTTTCCATCTACAAACATACAGGCTTTATATATACACAGAATTACGGCGAATGCACAGGAAAGTTGTGGCACTGAATTGCCGAGAGTATCTGATGAATGCGGTGTATTAAGACATCCTCTGTGTCGTGGGTTCTTCTTCTGTGTAAAGAATGGTAGCGTGCAGTATTCACTGACTACGGGGAGTAGGTACGAGTACACTCTACACAGAACACACATTGTTTGAGTTGTAACCGTGTAAGAAAGCGGGAAGTGGATTGTAAGCTATGAAAGGCTACCGTCTACTTGTAATCTTGCACCACTGAGACACTGTGAAATACAATCTGTATGTCATTCTTGCACAGCACCACCTGTTGCTAAAACGACTTCACCACACCACCGGTAGCTTAAACGACTTAACAACGGGCGTTCACCAGCACACACACACACACACACACTTGTCTATGACTAAGTAAAGTTTAAAAGGGTCTAATATTGGTGAGTGTCAGTTGTCTGAAAAAACACGGCATACGTAGGAATAGGCAAAAACACAGTCACTGACGAATGCCGTCCTCTCACCGAAACTAAAACTTTGTTTGAACTACATGTAGTACGTTCGATGCCAGTGCCACCTTGGCCCGGCAGATATTCAACTACAGTAATTTCAATAAAGGACTTAGTTATGCCTAAATTATGCCGTGTTGGCCGATTCTTACCTGTTTGCCAGTCCTCGGTAAAAAGCCCTGCGTGGGACACAGACACTATTCGCTGACAGACGCCGGGTGTTTAGTGGCTTTGTCACGTCAGTCTCGG
>JACVVK020000047.1:20000-35000 GCA_018292915.2 Batillaria attramentaria | reverse complement strand
GTCAGATTCCCGCGCCTCTCCAACAATACCGCCTTCCCGCCATGCACTTCAAACTTCATGTCGGCGTCAGCGGCCTTGGCCAGCTCCTTCAGCCGTCTCCGACACGTGCGCACGGAACTCTCCAGACGGTCACACGCCGCGTCTATATCGGCCATTGTTGCCTGTGTGGTTTTGTCGATGGTCAAGAGGTGCTGGTCCAGCTGACTGATGGCTCGCTCCAGGGCTTTCTCTCCCTCACTCAGCGTGGTCACCAGGTCGCCCAGTATGGCGCGTGCTTCGTCCACTTTCTTCTCCAGCTTCTCCTTGCGACAATCCTGATGGTCGGACATGGCGCACAGCAAACAGACGGACACGCCGTGTGTGGGGCAGAAGAGTTCAGGCGCTCTGTCAGTGTGGGCGCTACAGGAGGCGGGGCGACTGGCTGACAGACGTTCTTGGGTCAATGACGTCAGACTCTCTGCCTTATGATGACGAGTCGCTGACATCTTCCCGTGTACGATAGTGCACGACTGGCAAAACATGTCGCCACAGTGCAGGCAGATAGACGTGGCAGCCACGTTGACACAGACACAGCAGACGTGGTCCTTGCTCAAGATGCGGGCACTCTCCACTAGAGTCGCCATGGCCAGGTCGGTGGGAAGGGCGTCAGCGATGTCTTCGCAGCTTTTGGAGGCGCGCTCTTTCGGATCCACGATGGCGCAGCGGCACAGCGGACATTTGCCTTCATTGTCAGACTTTAACCATGTCACCAAGCAGCCGCGGCAGATGAGATGGGCGCAAGGCAAAATTTTGGGATCAGTGAAATCCTCATGGCATACAGCACACTCCATCTCCTTCGGCTCTACAGAGGCAGCAGCAGTCGCCATCTTGGTTTGATCGTCTGTTGCAAGGGACAGTAACGACTGTGAGCATTATATATTACTATTTCACTCCCCTTAATATCCGACACTGAAGTCGGACGGTTTATCCCCAGTCCCTGACAAAGAATTACTGCATCAGTTCTTGAAGCTTACTGTTTAGCTGCACTAAATATACCCACAGGAGACCAGCAGAACAATTAGTATGAGTAGTTGTGGTAATGATTTGAGAACTGACACTTTTGTCCAAAATGGCTGAACTGGTAAGAGTTAAAACATATTAATTTATCTCGACATCGAAGCAATATACAAACTGCTCGATGTAACATTAACCATCCATGATGTTTAGGCTTTAGCGAAATGGAATTAGTTATACGTAGTAAGAGCTCTGCTTCATGTAATACTCGTACACTTTTGTATCTAGCAAATTGCATACACATAACGTCAGAAAGAAGATACACATGTTGCGGACCAAAACTGCCAAAGAAGCGAATTTTTATGCTTAATATTTTGCATACCAAAAATATGGACATGATAAATATACTATCACCAACACCTGCTTATGAAACCATCGCCATGCTATTGCTATTTTGTTTGTTGTTGTTGTTTTTCACACCAGTCACTTGTATTTGGTCTAGATCTCAGTCTATGTGTGTATCCGTTAACAGAAGGAAAACATAGTAATATTAATCACAAGGAGTAACTTGGGCCGATCAGCATACATGTTTGCATTGCAGAATCGAGACTGAAAACAGTTTTTTTTTTTTTACAGTACACTAAATCTTGTGTGACCTGTACATGCACATGTATATATTCGTACGCTATCATCCGTGTCATGGAGGGACGTCCAAGGGACGCAGGCGATCACCTGCTTATGCAGGGCACTTCTTTATCGGCTACAGTATAACGAATTGTAATGGCTGTAACGGATGAAAACAGCCTCTGCTGGCTTCTTCGTTGGTGGGGACTGAATAAGAGTGGAACGGCCTAGCGACAGAACGTAGACTACCGTTTACTTCACAATATTCTGTTTATGTGGACTTTAACTTTTGGAATCTACGGTGTTTCTAAAGGCTTTGCGTGTTATGTGACCATTCTGTAACAAGAGTAACAACTCCTGCACACTAAACTCATGTGAATAGAGTGTAATTCTTTCCCCTGGTACGAACCAGGAAGTGGTCTCAAGTTGAGAAACGGGTAGCCGGCCAAGGTGGAACAGGTCAGTGTACCAACTGAAAACAGTATCTAAAACATTATTTACTTCAACTGGAATACGAAAATCAAGAGTCGTATAGTTATGTACGAAAGAGAACATTTGGAATGCCCTTCCCCAAAGCGAAACAGCAACGGCCATGCTGACCGTGAAGGCCGTGTTGTCAGGTACATCGGAACGAAACCGAAAGTTAAAAATCTCGCGTCACTACACGTATCAACGCCACTTTCGACAACAAACGTATAAAACAGCGAAGGTATTATTGCGTGTCAAACGCCTACCTTTCGATAATGTCCAAAGAAAGGTTCCAGATCAGTGGTATATTGGCCACAGCGACAGACAACAGAGCATGTCAGTAGTAGCGACAGACGCGGAAGCGATGGAACCCAAGGGATACGTCACGTGACACAATCATACCTTTATGACGTCTGGTCACATGACCTTGCGCTGGATTTAGTTACCCCTGATGGCTGAGTGGATCATGCACTTGTGTGTGTGTGTGTGTGTGTGTGTGTGTGTGTCCGAAGATCTATATTACACGGTGGAACAGTGTGCGTGGCTCGTGTGTGCACTGCTCTGGGCGCGATGTCAGCGTGCGTGCGTGTGCCACGGTGTGCCGTGTGTGTGTGTGTGTGTGTGTGAGCGATTATCCGATCATTGACCGCACACTTTCTGTGGCACTGACCCTGAAACAAAACCTGAACCGGTTTGACGTCTGTGCATGGTACCCTGGGCCGGACTTTGCCATACTTTTCATAGCGGCTGAATTTCATTGGTCCTTCCACACAGTTCGACCCGGCCTACCTAGTAGTAGTACCTGGCCACTGTTCAACCCACATAGACCCGCACCCTTAAACACGTGGAGGATGTACTCTCGACTGAGGCCGGTCTATTTTAGCCTCCAACCCATCCTAAACTAGTAAGGGTACTAATTCTGGACTTATGGCTACTTTCACTCGCCGTACTTAGGTGTTTCAGGGTTTAACGTTCTTTTCCACCACATACGTGTGATATCAATCAAAGAAGGGGCACTTGGTTGACTTGGACACGCCTACAGGTCTCCCGCTCAAGCGTACTGACATGAACTCACCTTGACTGACGGCACTATTTCCAGGGCCCGTATGTAAAACTCGAGGATAATTTAACCCACGGCTACCGGCCTAACCCAGACTAGGAAAAGTTAGTTAGTTAGGGCTTAACGCCGCGCAAGCAACAAAGACTATTTCGCGGCTAATCAGACTAGGACAAAAGAAACCCCAAAACAAAATTAAATTAAAAAAGAGAAGCGAAGAAAGAAAGACAAAAATCCTTCTATAACGACATAGGCACTTTCCTGGAATGGACCCGCTTCCTGTTTTATAACAAAAAACAACAGAAAATTTAACCTTAGAGCTAGTTTAGTTCGAAGTTAGACTCTAACCCGGGGTTAAGCTCCCTAACCTCGACTATTACATGCGGGCCCTGGCCATCATCATTTACAACGGGCTTATTCCGTCTTTGCTAAGCCAGCTTATGTTTTGAAACAGCTTCTCACGTGAGTGCGCCTGTACGCTCGAAATACTCTTATCTTGATGATTAGTACAGCTCTTCATGCGTTACAATGGTGTTCAGTTACACTTTGCACGAGCGGCCGAACATTCAAATTCTACGGCCGTTGTTACACCACTGGAGGTTTCAGTGTGGTCGCCGCGTCATCGAGTACGCTTCTGTTGGCTCAGTGCCAGCATTACAGACGCTGTCACTGTCCAGGTGTCCACGTGGTGTGATGATAGATATCACGAACACAGCTCAGAACGATTTGTGAGCATCAAAATGGTAGCCACCCCTCCCTTCCCCTACCCCCCCCCCCCCTCCCCCTACCCCTCTTCTTGCTCTCTCCCTCATCCCACCCAACAGAGAACTCAGTTTAGCCGTTGCATGAAATATCAAAACGACTTGGCAGAAAGTCGTCTGATAATCACTCCCTCCCCCCCCCCTCCCCTCCGCTTTTCACTTTCTTTGGGCAACGTCCTTCCTTTCAGTGGCTCCCTGGTTCGTAAAGGTTTTTGTCTGCGCAGCAACTGATCCCCCCCCCCCCCCCCCGCTTTTCACTTTCTTCGGGCAACGTCCTTCCTTTCACTGGCTCACTGGTTCGGAAAGGTTTTCGTCTGTGCAGCATCTTACCGCCCCCCCCCCCCTCCCCCCCGCTTTTCACTTTCTTCGGGCAACGTCCTTCCTTTCACTGGCTCTGGCGTTTTCCCCCTCTGAGATTCTGCCCCCCCCCCCCCAACATCTTCCGGCGCCCCTGGTAGCATTAGACCCTGTAAATTAATTACGTGTGCGCGAAGCATGAGACAATGTTGTTTTCACTTCCAAATAATTACATGTATATGAATTTTTTCCCCCTTGCGTGGGTGGATGGGTGTTTCGGAGTTTAACGTCCTTTTTCCAACGCATACGTGTTGTTTTAGGCAGGCTATCACTGACCACGCATTAACAAAATCGGGGTACCACCCACTTAAATGAAGCACTAAGCCGGATTTGGCCAGCACGCCAGTGAAATCTAAATTTTGTTGGCCAGTGAAATCCCTCCCACTCACTCTGGTCGGCCATTCACAGTACCGCCCCCATCCCCAATCCCACTGATGGTAAAGGGTTGAACTTTCAATGCTTGGGTCCTGAGTTCGAGGAGCCGGGGTGGTCGAATGGTTGAGCGTTGGACTTCTAATGCTCGGGTCGTGAGTTCGATCCCGGCTGGAGCCAAATATTTGTGCTGGCCTTTTTCATCGTTCCCCGTCTTTGATATCACCCTATGTGGTGGAAATTAAGGGCGTTAAACCCCCAAACACCCACCCACCCGGGTCCTGAGTTCAAATCCCGGCTGCGGCCAGATATTTGTGCTGGCCTTTTTCTCGTTGCCCCGACTTTGATATTACCTCTAAATTATGTGGTGAAAACACCCACCCGCCCCACCCCTAAATCCAACGTACGTACATGTACAATACCAGTCCTCAAACAGGCTGGTGCTGAACAAACAGAGGCCGACACGCACAGCGTCTGCCACAGTCTGGTCACCCGGCTGAATAGGACAATATCTGGGTGGGTGGGTGTTTGGGGGTTTAACGTCCTTTTCCATCGCATAGAGTGATATCAAAGACGGGGCAACGATGACAGTGTCTGGCCGTTAACGTTTTCGTTTGCACGGCCAGCAAACGTCAGCGTATTGCACTCAGAGCTGTACTAATTAAACTTAGCATGGACTATTTCCAGTACATGGTATTGATGAGGAGCTATGGGGTGAGGCTGTAATTGTTCTTTATAAGTTTTTGTTGAAGATGTTCTTTTGCTTACAGATTGCATTTGATTGCTGTGTGTGCGTGCGCCTCAGTGGAGCGTCTGACAGGCCACACAAGGCAAATTTCAAGGGTGGGGTACCCGGGTAGGTGTTTAACGTCCTTTTCCACCACATACGGGTGATATCAAAGACGGGGCAACGATGAAAAAGCCAGCACAAATATTTGGCCCCAGCCGGGATACGAACTCACGACCCGAGCATTGAGAGTCCAACGCTCTACCATTCGGCCACCCTGGCTCCCCGGCAAATTTCAATATATGGACCAAATAAAATTGAATTGAATTGACAGGCACACTCAAAAGCACAGCTGTCCCCGGGCAAATCCAGGTATCGCGTACTAGCAACATCCTTGTACATGTCTGTGGTACCACCAATAACTTGGAAATACCAAGCAGGATCTGGCCAGTACGCCAGTGATACCTAAAACCTGTCGGCCATTGAAGTCCCTCCCCACTGCTCACTGATCCCCGGCCGGCGTCTCAGTAAACGCTGTTCAGTCTTCCGGCACTCACATACCCATCCCAAAGCAAAACACCCCCTTTTCTGCGAAAAAGACAATGCGTCAGGTTAGGTCGGCATATATAAAACGTCACGAGACACACGACAGTTCACTCCTCCTCACAAAACCGTACGCGCGGAGTGACACATCTTGTGAGCTTTGCCTAACAACTTGCTGAGAAGGCAGAAACTTTGTGGTCGCTGCTCGCGTCGTCTGCTACATTACAACTTCGCCGCGCAGCGTGGTCGAGAGCGTTTTGGGCAGGGAGCTCGACAGTGCGAGATTGTGGTACAATCGTGCAGCAAGCTGCATCCGTGCTGTACCCCAAACCGGCGTGCTCTACCTCCGCTGTCAACTGTTTTGCCAGGTAAGCTTCATAAACGTTTTACCAATGTCCTATTCACCGTGTGTGTGTGTGAACTGAAACACTTCTGCACTGGTTTACACACACACACACACACACACACACACACGTAGTAGCGTCCATTCGCAAACATGCGCGACCTTTTGTCCCGTCGTGTTGTCTTGAATTTCTTCACTCAGTTTCTCTGACAGTCGTACTAGCACAACATTGCATGTCCAGTAGCTGGTCAGTGTTGACAATAACGGTGTTTTGCGTCTATTGTGACATCACGGAAGCTTTTGTGTGGCACAGGTGTACTTCGCGAACCTGCGTTTAAATACAAAAGGCTGGACTGTGGTACGAGTATTACCTAGTGCAGATAGCAAAAAGACAAAGCCGTGTTGCAAGCGCGCGCACACACACACACACACACACACACACACACACACACACACACACACACACACACATTTTGCCAGCTACCTTTGAGACAACAACCAGGCTGCCGTAAAGCCGGAAACGTCACAGTTATGAAATGTGGGCTACAGAGCCTATTTTTAAAACTATACACACGGAGCAATTAACGCAGCGCTTTCTCTTCACCTGTTCGTGATTATCCTAACGCTGTACCTGTCTGGTGTTGTGCGACTGTTGTCATGCAGTAGTTCTGTGCCAGATTTCGTAACTGAACAACCGGCTCAGTCAGTCAAGCGAATTTGCCCGGCAGAGACTGAACTGAAGTGTTCGAACTCCTGTGTAAATATTCTTACCGGCCAAGGCCGCCAAGGTTAAGAGGCAGCGGTCCGGTTGGTATGCCAGAAAGTATCGTATCAGTGTAAGGACAGTAATAAATCAGAACAGTGTGTGTGTGTGTGTGTGTGTGTGTGTGTGACAAGAACCCTTCCCAACCCCATCTCCTACCCCCCCCCCCCCCACCTCAGCTGTTCAACAAAAACCTCAAAGTGCTATAGACAAGGCACACAAGGCGGTAAGGTCACACACCAGTAACTGCTGCCACATCAGTCAGTAGTTACTGCTTACCTTTACTGCGGAAAAATAAGTCAGATTTCCTAGTTTCAGGACTACTGTAAGACATCGACAAGAAACGTTTGTCGTAGTTCAAGGACACCAGGCACAGTGCGCCTAAATTCCGCTATTTATGGTTTTTCGTATGTTGAGTGACCGGCTGACACTTTGAGGGAAAGCCGGGATAGTCGTGTTTTAGAACGTCGAACTTTCAGTACTCGGGTCGTGAGTTCGATTCCCGACTGGGGGCCAAATACCTGTGCTGGTCTTTTTCTAGTTAGTCTCCCCGTCTTTGTTAGCCGCGAATTAGTTTTTGTGGCTTGCGCGGCGTTAAGCCTCAAACTCTCACTCACTCACTCACTCCCCGTCTTTGATATCACTCAAAAACTCGGACGCATGTCAGTCGGAGGCATTCACGGTCGAGCAGGTACATCGCGGTAGTCACAGTCGTGGTCGCTGATCATTCTCCAGTGGCAGCATGCATGCTGTGAAGTGTGAACCTCGTTACAAACTGGTACGTGTCTGCCGCAGTCTGTCTTGGGAGAAATGTCTGTATGATGATTTGATAGGCAGGTCAGAGACTGACATTGGTTTTCAAGGAGGTAGTTTCGCAGGTTTTCAGCGGGCGTCGCCCTATGTGTGACATGTCACCTTGAATTTATTTATTAGACAGGCCCAAGTTTCAAATCTTTCTTTAACACTATAGGCAGAGAAAGTGTACACACAAACTTAATATTGGGAGAGAGAGAGAGAGAGAGAGAGAGAGTCTGTCATGCATGTCCAATCGGGTTGTCAAACCGGGGCGGCAGGACTAACACGGCCAGCGGCCTCAGAAGGTCATGCCACTGATCTGTCGTTCGGTTCCAGGTCACTGAGCACAGCGGAACAGGGAGTTAATGTGAACATTATTGGAACACATGGCAGCTACCTGGCAAAAGTACTATAGCGCTATCGCTACCATTGCTATATAGGTTTTATGTAGGGAGACTTCTCTTTTGGAACTCCCATTCGCCTGTCTCTTTCCCTACGAAACCTCCCGAATTTAGCCGCTCTGTCCTTCGTCCCCGCTTCTCTCATCTGATTTCTAATCTCGGCCCTTTCATTTACACATTTCTTCTTTTTAAACCTCTCACTCACGTCTGCACTACCAGTGGTTAGGAATAAGTAATATTGGGCATATGCTGCGAACTGGTTTATTGCGCTTAGGAGATGATAAGTTGCAATATTTGCTGTATATGCGCTTTGTATTTATCTTTCTTTTACCTAGTTGTAATTGTTGGGTTTTTTGTATGCTTTTTTGTAATCGGGAGTTCGATAAATTAGCATGAAGGTGCAGCGGCTCCTGCATGTCCTAGGTTTATATTGCCCCGTAGATCAGTTTGCATCAGCTGCCCAACGTTACATTTTTTTTCACGTAGTGCAGACACACTTAGCCGCGAATAAGTCTTTGTGGCTTGCGTAGCGTTAAGCCTCATAAACTCACTCACTCAGTCTCTTTCTTTTGGAACGGTTGCTCTTGTGACTGGGCTTGTAAAGTCCAAATGGTTCGTTTTGGAGATAACTTGACTCGACTGGACAGATTTTACTGATTACGGCCATGGGCCGCTATCATGACGGTGAACAAAAACAGAACAATAACAATCAAATGCACGCACATACATGAACACGAACAGCAAGGACAATACCAGCAATGTACATACGAAGTACGAATGAATGGTAACAAAAAAAAAAAAAAAATCTCACGCTTACAACAGGGAGGCGCGACGTTTGAAAGCAAAGAAACAGGAATTTTGCCAAGCTAATAACCTTGGCCTCGCTATTGCTTTTCATGACACTGACAAACTGTACGTCTCGGACATTTGTACTGTACGTTTGTTATGTGTCCTGAGGAAGGCGAAAGCCGAAACGTTGACCCGTGCCGTCCTTTGTGAAAGTTAAGTGGTTTCTGTCCATTTTATGTCGCTTTCATTTGCTTATTTGTACGTCTCGGAGTTTAGTAGAGCTTGGAATGCCGCACGCTGACGTTTGATGGCCGTGCGATAGAGGAAAACTCAGCGTTTCCCATGTCGGCTGATCGAACTCACTGAGTTACAAGGCCGGGTATCATTGTGACACCGTCGTCGGCTTAATTCTGCGCTTTGGCTTCGATCACTTGAATGCAACTCCTGTGCATGGATTCAGTTGTGCATGATTGTGTCTTAGGGGCGTGACGCTAGAGATACTCAAAAACAACTCAAAAAGATCTGTGAGCTTAAAAATCTTAAAATCAAAACCTTTAACCATTTTCACTCTCGAATCGAGCCTGTGGTATTCTGAATATAATGAATGATGTTTATTTATTTATTTATTTATTTAACCGTGGTCGTTAGGTGCCAGTCATACTGCACTGGACGACCATAATAATTTCATGTTATACAGGTACAGGTAGGAGAGCCGTGGTGGCCGAATGGTAGAGCATTGGACTTCTAATGCTCGGGTCGTGTTCGAATCCCGGCTGGGGACAAATATTTGTGCTGGCTTTTTCATCGTTGCCTCGTCTTTGATATCACCCTTAAGTTGTGGAAAAGGACGTTAAACTCCCAAACACCCCCCCCCCCCCAGGGGCAGGTAGTTAGTGTCTTTGAGAGCACGTGTCCAGTTGATAGAACATAACCTGCCTGAATACAGCCCCGAGCCTTCCCCCCTCTCCACCCTCCCCCGAACGATGCGTCTGCGCATAAATTATTCCTTAACTGCAGGTTCCAGCTAGTCCCTCGTCTCGCGGTATTCACACCTACAGTACACACGGTCACGGAACTGACAGCGGAATCCCAATGTATCCGTCTGAGCTATACAGCCCTCCCTCCCCGAAAACGAAATCTGAGCCGACTTTTTCACAAGGCATTCATCGGCACTGGGTTGTACTGTGGGTTTTTAGGAGAACGACCTTCTTCGGTATTTGATAGACAGTGGTTGGTTGGTTGGTTGGAGATTAACGTCTCCGTCAACAGAGTGATTGCAGACAGCTAGGTCGAATCACTGAGCAGGTAAGGGAAGGGCCGGGACAGCTATCCTAACTGAACAGTCTAGCTGAACGCTATATTCAATTCAGACAGTCTGATAGGTGGGCTAAATTTGATTTATCCTTAATTGTATTGCCGGTAGAAGTGCTATCCTAACTGAACAGTCCAGCTGAACGCAATATTCAATTCAGACAGTCTGATAGGTGGGCTAAATTTGATTTTGATCCGTAATTGTATTGCCGGTAGAAGTTACTGGAAGAGCCCCAATGTAGCATACGAAACGGACAAGGTAGCAGAAAGTAATTTTGTTTTCTTACTCCGACCAATGCTGGTTTTCTGACGCCGCCCTCATGTCACAGGTACCGTCGAGACCAACACGAACCCGCTGAGCCATTGGTGATTGGCCTCTCTTTGACAGACAGCACTGCTCGGATTTTCTTTTCCACAAGAAGCGATTTCTGTCCCCATGTTTAGTCCTTGCCCCGGCCTCAAGTTGTCCCTAACCCTTCACACCCACGGACCTCTATACAGAAATGTAGGTCCGTGCCTATCGGCACCAGCAAACTGAAAGAACCAAGCTTGTTTTCTTTCATCAGCCCGAAAAGTCTACCTCGAACCAGAGGTAGCTTACGTGCTTTCTCTAACCCGAGAGAGAGCACGTGATTTTTAGGGCTGGACAGTAGACTGTAGACTGAGTATACAGTAACGTTTGCCCTATATAGTGGCAGCTAATTCTACACAGGAGCATTGTGACTGAACGCCTTTGGTTTTCGTTCGGTACCGGCGTAGTCTGCTGCGTTCAAGAGTGTATTGGTAATATACTGTTATTGCTGCCTCAGGGGTTTTGTGCTCCAGCGCCGCGCTCATAATAACGGTACTAGCTACTTCTTCTCGATCCCTGCTCACCAAAGCATGCAGTGCGCACGTAAATCTTTCTCACGCATAGTACGTGTGAGTTACTTGGCCTTGGTTGTGACTGACGGGCTTGCAGGGTTCAGTTCCAGAGTTCATTCCAGGGTAAAATGCTAAGGGTCGGTGTCCGCCATCATTTTCCTCCTCATCTTGTCGGTTTCCGTAAATCAGTGCCCAAATAAAAGGGGGAGGATGCAACACGCCAGATAAACTTTCCAGGACTTAAACGTAGCCCCGGCGGGGCAATTTACGCGTACATATAAAGTGCCCCTGGTCAATGCAGCGAGAAAGTACCGTGTTCTTTGACTTTTCCCCCCGATGTTTGGGATTGAAGTCCGGCCTTCCTGCCCTGCCCTGTAATAAATGAACAAATGAACAATAGACAAATAAAATAAGTAAACAATAAATACATAAATAAATAAATTAAAAAAAGTTACAGGGAATGGTGGCGTATCGAGGAAGTTTTAGACATGGATGTGCATAACAGCATTTTTTGAGAAATCGCATTTTGCACAGTTGCTCGCACGCACGCACGCACCTTCGATTTTTTATATAGAAAAACTCCACCAGGATACTTCCATTAATTCGAGATCGCCTTTTGCGCATGCACGCACGCACGCACGCACGCACGCACGCACGCACGCACGCACCGTTTTCCAGTAAAACTCCGTCAGGATGCCCCCATTAAACTATGATCCAAGAAAGAGAAAATCGCTTCTTGAGGTTTCACGGCTTTGCATAACTCTGTCTAGGTTATTCATCATAATCGAGAGCACGAAAGACAGGACACGTCGTGGTGTTATTTGCACATCGCTACTACCCGCTCGGTCAAATGCACTGTGCCTTATGGGTGGGCGGCTGTTTACTTTGTACAAGGGTATAACTACACGCTCTCCTGTGTGTGAGACTGAGGAATAGGAATCAGTACTGTGCTTTCAGTTGGAAAAAGGATTTCTTAGTTGACTGTACTGCAGCTAAGTGGAACTACTTGTGGTGACAGACACCCCCCTCCCCTCCCCTCCCCACGGGGAGCCGGGATAGCCCAATGGTAGAGCGTTGGACTCTCGATGTTCGGGTCGTGAGTTCGAATCCCGGCTTGTGCTGGCCTTTTTCCCGTTGCCCCGTCTTTGATGTCACCCTTACGTGGTGGAAAAGGATGTTAAACTCCCACCCACCCCCACCACCCCACACCCCCTCCCCCCCCCCCCAACACACACACACACACACACACACACACACACACACACACACACACACACACACACACACACACACACACGCACACACACACACACACACACACTCTCTCTCTCTCTCTCTCTCCGGCTCGTTTCTTCCAAGCTGCATTTTCCGTAATCCTGTCAAGCGAGCATTTTTCTTTCCTTTTCTTTTTTCTTTCTGTTATTAAAAAAAATGTTTACTTTCTCCAAGTTTTCATTTTTGTTGTCTAGGAGTAAGACTGTCTATGCCACATCCTCTATGCCAACCACAAAATATGTGTTGCTACCAGGAACAAGTTTGTATGACGTGAAAATGTCTCTTTTCATGTTTTAGTACAAAATACTTTGTACCTTTTATTCTGAAATCACGCTTAAATTCTCTACGGTTTTTTTTTCTCTGAGAGTTGTCTTTTTCGGTTTTTGACAACTATCGAAAATTACGTTTACCATCTCTAAGTTTTCATATTTTTCTAGAACTTGTCTTGTCTTTACCACACGATCTTTCAAAAAAAAAAAAAACAGTCGTGACCATCTGCCGTTACCAGGCACAAGTTTGTACATCGACAAGAAATCTCTTTTCGGGGGTCATACAAAATACTTTATGCCTGATTTGCAGCCCTCAGATCGGACACAGATCGACCAGTAAAGCTTTCCATCCTCAAAGATTACCCAGCGATACCTTACCTGTCCCTCAGTCGACAGGATCTGGGGTGAAAGGGGGTAGGGGCACAGTTCAAACACAGTCGGTAAACTTAGGTGGAAACTTCAGACACGGGTTGGCTGAAGTGCGGGCGGGTTCTCCCTGAACACCTCGCCACGACACAATTACGTTAAAGGGGCTAACTCTACCATTTTTTTAAATGCTCAGAGGTCGTTGACAGATGTAATTCGGGTCTTCTCTCTCTCTCTCTCTCTCTCTCTCTCTCTCTCTCTCTCTCTCTCTCTCACACACACACACACACACACACACACACACACACACACACCACACCACACCACCCCAGAGAGAGAGAGAGAGAGGAGGAGGAGGAAACTTTATTTATCAACGGTAAAAGTTTGGACAGAAATTCGCCAGTTTGCAAACTTGCCGTTGCTAATACTACAGAGACTATCTACTGAGGACAAAAATGGAGCAAAATATATAAAAAAAAATCAACACAGAAAATTATGCACTGAACCACAAGAAACAAAACCAGGGTAGATGCAATTTGTGATAGTTGTCAAAAACCGATAAACACAAGTCTTAGAGAAAAAAAATCTAAGGAGTTAAACGTGTGTGTGTGTGTGTGTGTGTGTGTGTGTGTGTGTGTGTGTGTGTGTGTGTGTGTGTGTGTGTGTGTGTGTGTGTGTGTGTGAGAGAGAGAGAGAGAGAGAGAGAGAGAGAGAGAGAGTCGTCTTTATCGTGTCGTCACCACCAAAACAGCTTCGAAGGATCCTAAATATGTGAGTGAGTGGGCCTTTAACATATTTCTACCATCGTGCGACGGTCAACATTCAGAAGACTGGGACTGGTTGATAAGAGAAGAGGGAGAGTCAACAAGGTGTGCAGCGGCGTGTACTCTGGCTCGCAGTGCACATATGCGTAATAAATTTGAGGACGTGGGGAACTTCGTTGTTGCTCAAAGCGGACGGACGAAGCTAGTAGCAAGAAAGAAAGAGAACCGTTAAAGTCTGTGCATGTTGATACAACCTTGCTCCAATATTTGGGGGATAGGGCCTCTCTCTCTCTCTCTCTCTCTCTCATGATGCATTTTGTATGTTTTATTAGTGTAGCAAGGACAGATACTGATAGTAAGAGACCTGTGCGTCTATTATCTCATCCTTGAAAAATAAAGTTTCAGTCAGTCAGCCAGTCACTCAGTCTCTCTCTCTCTCTCTCTCTTTCTCTCTCTCAACCGTTAAAAGAATCCAGTTGTGAGGCTAGAACAGAAGATAAATACAAACACAATCTGTGGACTGTCAGTTCTCGGGTCGTGAGTTCGACTCCCGGCTGGAAGCCAAAAACAAGTCTGGCTTTTCCGTCGCTGTTTCGTCTTTGATATCACCATTACGTGGCCAAAATGGATTTAAAACGCACAATCACTTAACCTACCGTGTGTGTGTGTGTGTGTGTGTGTGTGTGTGTGGTGTGTGGTGTGTGTGTGTGTGTGTGTGTGTGTGTGTGTGTGTGTGTGACAGAGAGAGAGAGAGAGAGAGAGAGAGGTGCGTGTGTGTGGTGTGTGTGTGTGGCAAAACCCAATAAAACGCTTGATTACGTCTTCTGCAGTTCACGATCAAAAAAAGCAGTTGCCCCGAATATCGTGCAGTTTTATAACCCCGCCTATTGTACCCGTCTGTGCGTTGACCTGACCTATGTAGTAAGTCATTGGAACGTACCGAGTTGTATTGACATTTTGATCTGACTGCGTCCGTCCTCCATCATAAAGTCTGCACTGTCTATGCCATCCTCAAAACTTTGGCTTTGGTGGCGTGTACACCGCGCGCATCATCACTCTGCACTTTGAGGGCAAGCAGCACTCAACAGGCCAGGCTGTTCGGTACATTTTGCCCCTGTGCTTGCAGCAGTGTGAATGCAGAAGTGCATTGAAAGCTAC
>JACVVK020000047.1:0-15000 GCA_018292915.2 Batillaria attramentaria | reverse complement strand
GACTCTGGTTGGCGTTCATACGTGTTCTACGTACGGAAAAGCGTGCAGCGTACTGAGTAGACGTAATTGGATTGCGGACTGAGGACCAACTAGACAACGCTGATTGGTGGCTATATTTAGCGACTTTGTCAATCGGCGTGTCGTACAGGTTAGGCCGAGTGGGGTGGGTGGGTGTCTGGGAGTTTAACGTCCTTTTCCACCACACAGGGGTGATACCACGGACGGGGCAACGAGCGGTAGGCCGAAGGAAGTCACATTTCTCTATTATTAGAAGCAGAAAAGTCACAAAAATGGCCATAAAGAACACCTGTTCACTTGGCAAACAGCCTTAATTCTTTGTAAGCGGCAGTCTTCCCCCTCCCCCTCCCCATAGAACTCATTACGGACATTCAGACTTTAACTACAGTGTTTTTGTGGCAGTTCATGTGTGGTCTTTTTTTTTGGGGGGGGGGGGGGGGGGGCGTTTGTTTTTGGTTTTGGGTTGTTTTGTTGTTTTCCAAGTTCCTTTGTAATTAATAAAGCCAGTCTATGGCCTAAGTGCTGAATCTGTGTTTGCTGAATGCAGACACATCGGCACTATCTTGAAAAAAAGTTGCTGCGGCACTGATGGCCCAAGACAGCATGGCTAAAGCATGATGGAGCACGTTTATATAGTGTCTGAAATTTGTTATAGCTTTTACGTTGTTCTTTTTTCACTAGTCTTCTCCTACGTTTTCGTGCCCAGACACGAAGAAAACACTGTTTGATGAAGTGCTCTATACTTTGGGGGAGTTTCAGTCGCCAGAGATGCTTGTTTTCCTCATTAAATATCCAGGGTTTTTTGCCGCCTGCATCCCCCTGCAACTAATTTCAGGTGTCTGCATGCATCAGGCTAGAGATAAGCTGCACATGTCTGGCGGTTTAAGCTTGTTAAAGGCGCCATTGCTACCTTTGCAAGGTGGGGTTTTTTTGGGGTTTTTTTTTTTTTGGCTGGCCCCAGTTTTTTTGCCATTTCCAGTGGTGTTCCTCCCAGGTAATGGGAGGAATCCACAGAGGGCTCGGAAGCTGGGGCAATTTTTTTTTTAATATTATGCATGATGGAGATGAAGATGATGGTAAGATGATGCTAATGGAGGTCCGTGTGGTTTGGGACTGCGGGACAAGGCGGCATTCCACGCTTCCTGTCATAAATATCCCGACATTAACCAGGCCCGGGAACTACGGCACCTGTGGTGCCGGCCGTGTAATCATCCATATCATACGACGTGTCATACTAAGGGAAGAACCCCCAAAGTCGCACCCGTGAAGTGGGTGAATCTCGGCTGTGTGGCAACAGCCTCCCCACTGGGCCCATAGCACACCCGCTCTGGGTAGGAGCCGACCTAGGTAGGAAAAATCCCGCTTGCCTCGGCTGGGACTCCGAACCCGGGTCTCCCGGTCCATGGTCCGAAGTGCTAGCGAACGTGGTGCATTTTCGTGTCCCTCGGTTGCAACATGCCTTTGCCCTATTTTTTCCGGATCGTGTTTGGAGCTGTTTTCCATATTTGTTCAAACACAAACGTCTCCCGCGTGTCATGAGCGATAGAGCTTAGTAGAGATTCGTGTGCAACACGCTGACCTTTGATTGCCGCGCAAACGAGGACAACTCAGCTACAAGGTCGAGTGTCGTTTAGCCTGCTCTTAACTGGGCACAGCGCGCGAAACACATGTGCACATCACAGTCGTTGCGCTCGGTGTGTCTGCTAACTACAAAACTGAACACAGCTGTGCTCGGTGACAAACCGATTGAAGATGCACTGTCCGCCATGTTTTCTCGCCGAGTGACGTAGTACAGCCAATCAGAATCTGTTTTGGAAACCACAGTCACAGCTGAGGCTATTTGAAATCCAGGTTGCTGTGATGACGCCACAGCGGCGGAAACCTTCCCCCCCCCCCCCCCCCCAAATCACAACTGTCACAACTGTGGACAGCACTGTGGCGCTCCGCTGTGCCCAGTTAAGAGCCGGCTTTACGACACTGTCTCCGCCTTCTGCGATTTGGGTTCTCTCAGCTGAATGCAAGGTCTGTCTGTGCATGGATTTGAGCCTGTGCCGTAGTGGTGTGATGCTAAGACATCACATGGTCAAAACAGCTCAGAACGATCGGTGAGCATAAAAGTCTTAAAATAAGGGCCTTTAACGTTCTGATCTCGTGTGCACTTCTCACGCCTCCTGGCAGTGTGATGCAGATAATTAAGACTCTCCTCTGCCACGAGACGTGATGGAGTCGCTTGTGATTAAGGTGCATCAGAGATCATGTCTGGCAAGATGCTGCACTAGGGTTTTTTTTATTTTATTGTTGTTGGATAGTTCCAAACGAAACTCTTTGGATGTTGCTGATGTCTAGTCTGTGATATCTCATGCATAACTGCCCCTTCCCGCTCCTTTCCTTTTCTGCTTCCTCCCTTCCCCAGGGAGCCGGGATAGCCGAATAGTGGAGCGTTGGACTCTCAATGCTAGGGTCGTGAGTTCGAACCCCGGCTGGGGCCAGATATTTGTGTTTGATTTTTCTCGGTGCCCCTTCTTTGATATCACCCGTACGTGGTGGAAAAGGGCATTAAAGACCCACCCACCCTCATCCCTCCCCATCCCACAAATAAACAAAGAAGCAAACAGATTTACAAAAAAAAATCAACACTGCCCCTCCTTTAATGCCCCCAATACAACAGACAAGACAACCCAATTCAAACAAGGACATACAAAGAAAGCAGCAAACAAAGAAAGCAAGAAACAAAGCTACAAACAAAGGCAGAAAGTTCAGAAGCGATCAGAGACAGAAGGAAGCAGACAAAGAAAGAAAGAAAAAAGCAGCCAACCCTTCAGCTCATGACTGAAAGACACTGCAATAGTCAGGAGCAAAAAAAGCAGTTCGGTTGATCTCGTTTGGGCCGTGCTAATACGCGATAAACTGAAGGCAGTGTTCCACTGTATAACTGTACTAATCCGGTCAGGTGCGATGTTAGTCCAACCTTCATATTGACCTTGATAATAGTATGAGATTGTGAACGTGAGACTGGTCTGACTATAGTCATGGTAATATTACATCATTCAAAAATATGACCGTTCCTCGCACCGCCAAGTATAGTATTAATCAACGTACGATATTAAACAAGAGATTATATGAATCGGAATATGATATCAATCAAAACATGATATTAATCCAAAACTTATCAGTCCAGTCGGTGGCATCAAAGCCTTGTCGAGATCGATTTGACGGCGATGGGTGTCTTAACGCGCCTGCAACAGATGTGATCGTGTTATTGACAAATAAGCTATGAAATCCTCATTTGATTGCATGTCAGGATGGCACGCATATCCCAGTGCCCAATAAACTACTTGACCTGAGACGGGAGGGGTCGGAAGTTCTGCTTGTATTGTGTCAGAGCATTGCTCAGTTTGTAATCATTAATTGTGGGTGCATGGAAACTCGGGTTGTGTGTGTGTGTGTTGTGTGTTGTGTGTGTGTGTGTGTGTGTGTGGTGTGTGTCTCTGTGTGTGTGTGTGTCTGTGTGTGTGTGTCTGTGTGTGTGTGTCTGTGTGTGTGTGTGTGTGTCTGTGTGTGAGTCTGTGTGTGAGTCTCTGTGTGTGTGTGTGTGTGTGTGTGTGGTGTGTGTGTGTGTGTTTGTGTGTGTGTGTGTGTGTGTGTGTGTGTGTGTGTGTGCGCGCGCGGGGGGGGGGGGGGGGTATTGCGTTTTCCGGTGTCACAGGATATTTGGGAACCGGACGAATGGGAACCATTCCGATTTATCCTGGCCCTGGTGGCAGGATGTTTCAGAACCATTCCGATTTATCCTAAGATATCCTAGGAAAAATGGGAATAGGGTTAGGGTTATCCTAGGATATCCTAGGGTTATCCTAGGATAAATGGGAATGGTTCCGAAAGTATCCTAGGGTTTTTGGGAACCGGTTTCCGATTTATTCCTGGTTCCGAAATATTCTACGACACGGGGTTTCTATGCGTAAGAGCATCGCTTATTTCACTTTCCTGTAACTTGGGGTGCATGGAACTTAGGTACTGTGCGGTGCGTGCGTGTGCGCGTGCGTATGCGTGTGTGACTTTTTGTTCATATTCTTCCTTGTGCAGTCTGCAGTGACGCTGGGGAGCCGGGATAGCCGATCGGGTAGAGCGTTGGGACTCTCTCAATGCACGGTCGTGAGTTCGAATCCCGCTGGGGCCAGGATATTTGCGCTGGCCTTTTTTCTCGTTGCCCGTCTTTGATATCACCCTCACATGGTGGAAAAGGAACGTTAAAAAACGCCGAACACCCACACGCCCACCCCACAGTGAAGAATGTTTGGCAAAAGGGGAGGGGGGGGGGGGAGGGGGGAGGGGCAGAGCCAGACAGAGGAGTTAGGCGTCAGTTTAGGCGGCATCACAATACTCAGTGTGATAGAACGAGTCATGCATATGCGTGGACATTGCTTTCTTGTTATTGCGCAGCAAAAGCTCGGGTGCAGGATGTGCTTTTGTCGTTCAGTGGAGCATTTTGTTAGGGATTTTTTAGTTTCCCTTTGAATACAGAACCTGTAATTTACATGCAGCCCGGATGCCTGCACTGGGGCACTCCACGCGTAGGCAGAAAAAAAAACCGCCCCCGGGTCCATGCAGTTTAAAGTATCAGTGCTTTTGTCAGGCATACAACAGCGCTGTGGACAACTTTCATGGAATGCACTTAAGCCATGCATTCGGAATTAGTCACAGCATAGCATCTGAAACCGCTGTGACGACACGGGTTGGCGTATATGTTGTTCTACGTACGTATAAGCGTAAACGCGTTATTTGTTGGCCGACCAACCAGACAGCGCTGATTGGGGGGCTATTTTTAGCGACATTGTCCATACCGTCGGCGTGTAATGGCAGGTTTGGGAAGTGTTAGGCCGAAGAAAGTCGTACTTCTCTGCTATCCGAATCCGCAAAGTCACTATAATGGTCGCAGTGGCCAGAAGGAACATGTATTATTTTGGCAAACAGACAATGGAGGTTTGTAAGCGGCAGTTTTCTCCCCTCAAACATAGAGACTTTATACCTGGAGGTTTCCCGTAGTCACTCGTTCCGTGGGAGTTGGTTTGGCATGTTGCACCGGTGGTAGCGCTTGCAATCTGTGGGGGCTTTGTCGTGCGAACGTTCGTTTTTCTTTTTTTCTTTTTTTTTTCCTGTTGACTCTTTACTTTCATTCGATCCTGTTTGAAAAGACATCTGTGCGATAAGACGATTTATTACCGGATGTTCAGAAGACATTAATGCCTAGTACTCAAGGTGCAGGCCAATAAGTGTGTGTGTGTGAGTGGGGGAGGGGGGGATGAATGAATGGCGCATTTGGGGAAACTTTTGTGTGTGTGTGTGTGTGTGTGTGTGTGTGTGTGTGTGTGTGTGTGTGTGTGTGTGTGTGTGTGTGTGTGTGTGCGCGTGCGTGCGTTGTGTGGCGCACGCGCGTTCGTGCGTGAGAGAGAGAGAGAGAGAGATGAGAGAGAGAGAGAGAAGGAGTGAATCGGTGGGGTCTAACGCCCATAAACTCATGAAATACCGGTGCCTCACCTTAACCATGGTTACCCCGTCCCTGCAAAGTGCAGACACTTGCACTTGTGTCCATGCTGTGGGCCTTTCGGTTTCCACTCATTATTATGTGATCACGCCTTGAGTGAAAATGCTTACACTGAATGACAGCATGCATTCACTAAAAATTACAAAATTACTGAAATTTTCATTTAGCTTTATGTTGCTGGTGTTGGTGTGGTCAGGTATGATTACGGCCTTTTAAAACAACAATTCTAGCCAGCACGCACGGAGGGGTGATGGGAGGAGTGGATAAATGGACGTTTTATCCCGACGCAACATACAAAAAAAAAAACAACAACAACAACAAACAAACCACAAAACACAGTGAACATGAAACATGAAATGAAACAAAACAGAAAACAAACAAAACAAACAAACAAACAAAAGCCTAGGTCCATTGTGTGGGGTGTTTAACGTCCTTTCCACCACATAAATGTGACATCAAAGACGGGGCAACGAGGAAAAGGGCAGCGCAAATATTTGGCCCCAGCCGGGATTCGACCCGAGGATTGAGAGTCCAACGCTTCTACCATTCGGCTAACCCGGCTCCCAGTGCGACTACTATAGAGGGCCTGAGAGATGGACATTATCGTCCGGGGGATGGGTGGGGGGGGGGGGCTTGCATATGGAAAACACTGAAATTGAAAGGAAGAAGACCCCACCAACAGCAGCTAAACAAAAACTGCAAATACAGCAACAGCGCAAACAACTTCAAGAGAGGACATGATGGATATAACAGGATATAACAGAAGGACTTTTTTGGTCCAGAAGGGACATACACATGGAAAACACTGAACGTTCAAAAAGAAAAACAACAAACAAACAAAGAAACAAACAAACAAACAAACGACAACAAACGACAACAAACGAAACCCAACAGCTACTTGACTGCCACACATGATAGAAAGCGTAACAGGTGTTCTTACTTTGCTGCATCCCAAAGCCCCCCCCCCCCCCCTAATGTAAGCACTTGAGAAGAAAGCAGCGTGCATGCGAAAATGTAGCGGACGTCAAAGCCATATCGATCATGCTGTGAGTTGGCCTCTGCACGGAGCTGTCAAAATACCTCAGATAAAGGAGCGTACTTGCCCAGCAAGAGCATTTTACAACAACCCCAGCGAGGTTTTTTTTTCTTTCTTTTTTTCTTGTGGTTGACATCTTGTAACAAGTATGTCACACGAGATAATTTGAGGTAGGGGAGCCTCTTTGTGCTGAACGGTTATTTTCGAGCAACGCATGTAAACAGGTAGAAGGCTTGGTTGAAGTAGAGCGTGAAAAGTGCGTCTGTCTGTCTGTCTGTCTCTCTCTCTCTGTCTCTCTCTCTCTCTCTGAATAATATCTTGTTACATTGTATGCACACCCCTTCCTGCAAGAGTCTAGAGTCCTGAGTCTCTCTCTCTCTCTCTCTCACACACACACACACACACACACACACACACACACACACACACACACACACACACACACACACACACACCAACACCCACACACACACACACACACACACACACACACACACACACACACACACACACCAACCAACCCCCCCCCCTCCACACACACACACACACAACACACACACACACACCAACCAACCCACCCCCACACACACACACACACACACACACACACACACACACACACACACACACACACACACACACCAACCACCCCCCCCCCCTCCCACACACACACACACACCAACCACAACACACACACCAACCAACCCACCCCCTCACACACACACACACACACACACACACACACACACACACCACACACACTTCTCAGTGAAGGTGCGAACTGCTTGACTCGTGACAGTGAATCGTGGTTCCAGATCAGTGGACAGCTCAAAAAGGTGTATGTAGGTGCGCTCGCTATATTAGCATAACAAACAACAACAACAACAACAACAACAACAAAAAACCACAACCTTATGTAAGCCAAGGCTGCATGGACATTTTTCCCCGCGGCTGTAATTACCATTTTGTGGAATACACTGCTGGGATCGAGTCACCCAATGCGATACGGTGCATGTAGGCACGTACCAGCTTAAACGGCGAGGCACATCGCATACATCGCTGGCGACCGTACCAGCGACACTAATCACCGCTCTGTTTTTATTTTTTAATTCGAACAGCTTTGTTGCGTATTGTCATCGGAGAAGCAATTTCCTGTTTCACAGCTGAAGTATGGGTTCTGAGGGATTCTTATCAAAGCATGTATTTCCGTCGACATTTCTGACGATATTTTTGGGAACGCTTTTTGATAGAAAAGCATTCTCTTGTTTGGGCGTGGGGTGGACAGGTGTAAGCGGGTAAGCCGGATCGTTGACGTAACTGTATACCCTGAGGATGAACACACCTTGAGAACCTTTCACGCGGGTGATCGAATTGATTTGACACGGGCTTGTCAGCAAATTTCTAGACGTGTGTCTGACAATACGTCCAGATAGGAACCCCGCACCCTATCCGGCACTAGAGCCTAGCGGATCAGACAACACTACTGACTCTGCCCCCTCCCCCCCCCCCACACTCACCCCTCCCCCCCCCCCCACACACTCACCCCTCACCCCTCCCCCCGTTCACACAAACAACGAAGGTTTATCTGTTCTACTGAAGGCTGCATGTCTCTCCTTTCCCTCCCCCTCTTCCACCTGCCCCCCACCCCCCCCCCCTCCTTAATCATGCACAACCACTCCCTTTCCACTGTAAGTCGGCATTAATTTGCTTCTTATCACCTGGCCACGTGACAGTCTCATTGTTCTCTTTGTATCCAGGTGCTAGTTGCACGTCTTTCCCCTTTCCCCCCTGCACACCCCCCCCCCCCCACACACCCTCCGCCCCCCCCCCACCCGCGCCCAACCCCCACCTTGCACAACCCCTTCCTTCCATTGTAATTTGGCATTTACCATGAACCACCTACCCATACGACAGTCTCATTGTTGCCTTTCTCTTTTCAGGCGCTGGTTCCGTGTTCTGCAGCAAACAAAGCTATCAACTGACCGCTCCTCGCAATCATGGTAAGAGTCGAAGGCAGACGCTGATGCAGCTGTGTAGGCGGATTCTGCACCAGTCCGATCCGGTCCACTGGTTATGAAAAATACAGTGATAAATAGATTAATAATGACTAGAATATGGGTAGGGACTTGACTTAAAAGTGCCGTGACCTGCCACATGTACAACCTCAGTGCAATTTGAAGCTGAAGATGCCCCAGGGTCTGAACAGCTTGAAGCTAGAAGTACCCCGGGTAGATGCAGCTTGAGGCTAGAGGTACCTCGGGTGGATGCAGCTTGAGGCTAGAAGTACCCCGGGTGGATGCACCTTGAGGCTAGAAGTACCCCGGGTGGATGCAGCTTGAGGCTAAAAGTACCCCGGATGGATGCACCTTGAGGCTTGAAGTACCCCGGAGTCAAACGGAGCCTGGAAGTACCTCTGGCGTCCTACACCAGTCTCTAAGCACGTCTTAATCGTAGCGTGTGACGTTCTTGAAACTCAGCTAACCAGCCGACCATCTTGTTCTCAAAATGAAAATTATTGACCCCCCCCCCCAAAAAAAAAAAAAAAAAAAAAAAATAATTGTATTTTGTGTAAGAGCTCTCTTTCCCCAATGTGCCCAGCAGACAGTGCGAGTAGCGGTAGTAGTCTCCCTTGACTAGAGGCCGCCCTTGACCTAGTCACCCCCTCTCCTCTAAAATCCGGTATGTGGAGTCCGCCAACTCGCATGGATAGCCTGGCTACCTGTGACCCAGCATGGAGAGCATCGTTTCGGGTACAGGACACAGATGCAAATTTCAAGAAAATGCTATATATTCCTATCAAACGTAACGCTGTGTATGACACCTTAGAAATGCTTCAAAATCCCCCCCCCCCCCCCAAAAAAAAAAAAAAAGTCACAAAAATCCGGCAGCCAAAGACATGTCTAGAGTAAATTTCAACAAATTCCAACATTCCGGGTTTTTTTTTCTTTTGCAATGTTAGCAGCGACCAGCTACCCCCTCATTCCTCTGTCGTCTGCTGGCTCCTGTGCCAGCCTCGCATGAATACAAATAGTCCACAAGCCAGGCTCATTTGTCCCCAATTTTACTATTACCTGGCATGAAACTTATTTACAAAGCCATCAAAAAGATCCAGATTGCCATTAATTTTTACTCTGCTCACAAATTTAAAAAGGGGCAAAAATGTTCTGTATTTAGCGTAGTTGCTACATGACCCGGAAGCTATTAGTCGTCTGTAGCAAAAACAACCCAGACCAGGCATCTGAGAGCCAAGCAGAGATCCTCTGACGTTGCCCAAAGCTAAGCAAAACAGCCCTCACCCACCCCAAAGACACTCGCCCAGCCAAGCAGCCAAAGACACATGCCAGGAACAACTTGTCCATAAGGGCTAAAAGCCATACGACGTAAAGCAAGCTAATGATGATGATGTCTGTAGCCTTCCAGCTCAAAATTGTTTTCTCGTGTGCATTGCAGCCTCGACGCCACCGTCACCGCAGGGGCCGCTACACGTACGCAAGGGCCAGAAGCCCAGGGGCAGGAAGCTTCGGCGGCGGCGGCCATAGCCATTTCGGATCGGGTAGACTGTTCGGCTACCGTTCTCGCCTAGGAGCCGACACCTACGCCGGCCTCCTGCGCCTCTTCGAGTACAGCGGTCTGAACGATGATGGTGACGTCACTGACGGAGGTGTCGCTGTCGCGACGGATCGGCCCGTCAGGTCACGGGAACCAGGTAAGTCGTGTTAAAAACAAGCATGGGTATTATTCAGTCGCTTTGCCCAATGAGTCGGCTCGAAGCGCCGATAACTGACCCCAGCATGCGCGTGAAGCTCACGCATTCTTTCAAACGTATTGGCTGATGTCAAAAGGTCCAACCACTTCAACCACTTCAACCACTTCCAACCACTTCAAAAATGAAAGTTGACGCACTCCTGAAAAGCACCAACCTTTAGTCAAGAATTTGCCCCCCCCCCCCATCCCTCCCCCCTCTCTCCCCCCTCCCCCAGAGTACACAATGTGGATTCTGTTTTTTTCTTTCTTGGTTTTTATCTTTATTTATATTACTTTCAAAACCAGCAGAAAGTACTCTAATGTGAAGGTTCTTAAATGATTACAGAAGCTGAAAGAAGCATGGTGTAGCCGAGAGCGCCTTTTGACATTGGCTTATGACATCAAACCATCACAATCAGCGAAGGGTCAGCTCAGCAATTTTAGCGTACCCAGCACGCACGCTTACGTGAATCACATGCATTTTTTCCCAAACGTATTACACCAACACGTTACAATCAGCAAAGGGTCACCCCAGCTATTTCAGTCTCGAAATTCAAAACTTCATTTTTTTACTCGAATTTTTGTGGGCTGAACATACCCAAATCAGAGGGGGAGGAAATCGGAGTACCCGGAGACAATTACCCCCGACGATCGGCCACCTACTGGCGAGAAACACTTTTCAGTGGGACTCGAACCCCAACGTCTCACATTAGTGGCAGGAAATGTTACCTCTACAAGACCGACCGCTCCGGTGAAACTGGTTATAGTTTGAGTAACCTGTCAAGTAATCAAATCAAGTAATCAAATCAAGTGATGAAACTTTCACTGACTCGTGATTTCCCTGACTAACAGTCTCGCCAAGGGTATGATTAAAAGGCGTGCTGACAAATCCTGTAGCTCCTCTAAAAACGAAAAAAAAAAAAAAGTGCTCAGTCGTTCCTACCCGCCAATTTTGGTACCAAATGAAAGATCAGGCTTTGGCGCATTAAGGTTAGTTTGTCCGGTAACTGCCTGCATGCCAACATGACCAATGACGTCATTGTTTCTATTTTTAGAACAAATGACAACCCATTTTACCCCCCTCCCCCCCCTTCCCCCCCCCAAAAAAGGGACTCAGTATCCAGAGCTGAATAAGTGGAGATGTGGACACGCAGCAATATCATACCCCCCCCCCCCCCCCCGTAGGCTACACCTGAACCTGTTTTGGCGTTCTTGAAGCTTGTACACGTTACGTAAAGGTTTAGATGTAACCTTACTATAAAAAAAAAAACCCGAACTGCAGTCGTTAGAAGTGCAAACACATGTCTGTCATTGATCTTTAGAGTAGACGCGCTCAGATTGTGAGCAAGACCGAATTATCTCCCGTGGGATCTTGGGCGGGCTAATAGGCGGAATAATGGGTTTGCGAGAAGGTTTCTGGTTGGATGATTGCTGTTTGTTTCTTGGTGGCACTCAGAGAATCGTTTGCAGTCACAGCTTTCTCTGTCTGTCTGTCTGTCTGTCTCCCTCCCTCCCTCTCTCTCTCTCCTCTCCTTCCCCCGGTGTGTGTGTGTGTGTGTGTGTGTGTGTGTGTGTGTGTGTGTGTGTGTGTGTGTGTGTGTGTGTTTGGGGGGTGGGGGGGGGGTAATACTAGTTGTAGTAACAGAATGTAGCAAGGACAAGACAGAAGAAAGGACGCTGTACCTAATCTTTCATCCTTGAAAAATAAAGTGTCCTTGTCATTGTCTGTCTCTCACACACAAATATATTGCCTTTAGAGGTTCACCTCGAGTACTACAGAGGTATCCTAATGTACAAAATATGGAATAAAATGCTTCCATGTCGAACCTGTCAGCTGTTTCCTCGACCTATACCTCGCTACACCAAGTCCACAATGTCATTTCGTGTACAAAGACCGCGCATCGACACTGATATTCAGGACAAGTCTCTCCTATGCTGGTAGTCCTCTTTGGAACTCATTTCCGGTATTCGTACCAAGAACAGCAACCCTTACCTCATGTAAAAGAAATTTGTTTAGTTATCTTCAACCCATTTTATGAAAATCGATTTTTGTTTTTGGTTGCTGATTTTCCCTATGAAAATTATTCCGAGCTAGCACCGTGTGTATATATATATATGCGCTACGCGCACGTGTGTGTGTGTGTGTGTGTGTGTGTGTGTGTGTGTGTGTGTGTGTGTGTGTGTGTGTGTGTGTGTGTTTGATTTTTCTTTTGTGTCGTCATATTTGGTAGTAGCAACGGCATGTTCTAAAACTGACTGTTACGTCAAAACATCAACCGTTGAAAAATAAAAATTCATTTCATTTCATTTCTCTCCGTGCCAAAAGTGTACCAGTCACCTGGCGCTGAAAGGGTTCACCAGCATCATAAAGCCAGGACTTTTTTTTATATTTTTTTAAGCTCTTAATCCAGTCTTGGCACGCTCAGTGCCTTAAGGGACGTAAATCTTGCCGGCTTTCCAGCAGGCCAGACAGGTTGTTGTACCCTGAGCGACCCTTTGCTCAACTGAAAAATCTCAAGAATTCAAATGGACGACAGTGTGTGTGTGTGTGTGTGTGTGTGTGTGTGTGTGTGTGTGTGTGTGTGTGTGTGTGCGTGCGTGTGTGTGCGTGCGTGCGTGTGTGTGTGTGTGTGTGTGTGTGTGTGTGTGTGTGTGTGTGTGCGTGTGTGCGTGCGTGTGTGTGTGCGTGTGTGTCAGTGAGAGAGAGAGAGAGAGAGAGACAGTGAGAGTGAGAGAGAGAGAGAGAGAGAGAAAGAGAGAGAGAGAGGGAAGAGACAGAGAGAACGAACGAACGAACGAAACTTTATTTTACAAGGATAAAAGATTAGGTACGCAGACCTGTCTTACATCTTGTCCTTGCTAGGCTACTGATATATAAAGTAAGCAAAGTAAGCTCTAACTAGGTAGAGCATACACAATGATACACAACACACACACGACCATGCTACTACATACATAAATCAAGCAATACTAAGAAGAAAAAGAAAAAAGAAAAAAAAAGAAAAATAAAAAGGGGGGGGGGGGGGAACAAAGGATGTGATAGGTGAGCAATGCAAACAAATCTTGAGGCGATGTTTTTACAGTTTAAAGAAAAAAAACAACAACAACAAAAAACAACAACAAAAACAAAAAAAACAAAACAAAAAACCACGCGTGATGTGAATAAGTATTGGGATTTTTTTATTTTTTTTTTGCCCGAAATACAAAATCCTACAGAGTAGATGTATTGTCAAGCCCATTACGAGCTGTCCACCAGATGTTTTATTAGTTTGGTCTTGAATAATCTAAGCGAGGGTGCTGATTTGATGTCTTTTGGAAGTGTATTCCATACGTGTGCCCCTGAGTAAGAGAGGGAGGTTTTGAAAATATCTATACGAGGCTTCGGCACCACGAAATCGTTTCTCAGTGTTCGGTACGGCACTTGAGAGTGCTTGAATAGACTTGCGAGATATGCGGGGGTTTTTGACAGTTTTATTTTGCATCAGTATCATTTTGTTAAGTCTGAGTTGTTTTCGCAGGGGCAGGATACCCAACGATTTAAATTTGTCATCGGTGCTAAGTGAGCACATGCTTTTGTCTATAATCAGTTTAATCGCTCTTCTGTGGAGCGAATTTATTCTTTTAAAGTTTGCCTCACTACAGCCGTCCCAAACGGTAGAAGAGAGAGAGAGATAGAGAGAGAGAGATCTGACTTGAACTGAAGACACTTCAGTTTCAAAGGAGAAAAGTTGTAGGCTACAGTCTCTTTGAAAGTGTGGCCTTGTAAACATGAAAACGGGAAGGAAACGAACATGGACACAAAAATTGAGAGAGAGAGAGAGAGTGCTGACATACAAGTTAGACCTATGACATACCGTTGACAGCTGCATGTAGTGTACGGAGAAACACTGCCCTTGAACTAGTCGTTCAGGCCGTGACCGACCGGCAGAACTGGTTGTCCACTTGTCCAAAACTTGACTTCATGTGGAACTGGCCATATTCCAGATTTTCATGTCTTTGTCACATTTCAATGACCTTCGCTCGCGCTCTTTGGCTGGATTCCAGGTGTTCATGTCATGTCTGTTTTAAAAGATCTGCGCCTGTACCCTTTGACCGTCCGTTACTTTGAGGCATACATCTGTAGCGTTTTCTGTCTGTCTGTTAGTCCGTCCGTCCGCCTGTCTCAGTATCTGTGTGACTGTCTGCCTGTCTGTCTGAGTCTGCTTGTCTTAGTCTGTTTGTCTCGGTCTGTCTAGCTGTGTGAGTCTCTAACTCTCCCTCTCCCCCCCCCCCTCTTTCTCTCTGTGACACGCACGCACGCACGCACGGACGGACGGACGCACGCACGCTGTGTGAGTCTCTAACTCTCCCCCCCCCCCTCTCTGTCTGTGACACACACGCACGCACGCACGCACACACGCACACACTCACACACGCACACACGCACGCACGCACGCACACACACTTTGATGTCCCCTTTACCTCATACTACCCATGTCCAGGTGACTCACCCTGGCAAGACTGATTGACGGTGTAATAAGACTGATAAATGCAGAAATAGGGAAACGGTTTATTGGTCTAGAATGCAATATTCCAGCGGGACGATGTTATCAAGGTTAATGGGTTTGTCTTGATCAGGGAGACACGTGTTCAGAGTTTCCATATGTTCACAAAACCTCTC
>JACVVK020000046.1:2380000-2468731 GCA_018292915.2 Batillaria attramentaria | reverse complement strand
CGCAACCTTACTGTGTGGGACAATACGTCAGTGTTGTGCTGTACAAAAATTGGACATTATTAATGAATTTTAATTTTCTTACGATTTTCATTATGCAATAAATTAAACTAGACACTGTTTTTCGCATTTCTTTTGGACGTCAGTATATGTACATGTATAGGCAAGGAATGTTTTAATCCTTGTCCCCTACTGTCAGGACAGCCATTTCATGTAGTAGTGGTAGCAGATGCACACGTCTGGTTCATCTCAATGCTAACTTTGAATCATGTGGAGGCTGCATGCACATTACTTTTTTCATGCAGGGGCAGGTTCATACAGGAATTTAAAGACAAAATTCCCAAACTGTTCCCAAATGATTCCCTGGGAATTTATCATGTCATAGAGGCCACGTTAGAGTTCTAGCTAGGTCTGAGGATAGAAAACGGTAAACACCAGGCACTTTCCTTTTTGTTTGTCTTTCCGAAATTTTAATTCATACCCGGTACATATAAAAAAATTCAACCAAGCGTTCAAGACTCTGTAGCTCAACTGCATTGGACACAATCTTTAATTTTTCAAAGACATTCAAAGACATTTTCACTTACATTTCAAAATTCACAGAGATGAACAGACCCCTTCAAAATTCAAAGATACTCAAAGACTTCAAAGACTTGTATGAACCCTGGGGGGGGGGGGGGGGGTATCCCCCCAGATATCCTGTGGATACCCCCTAGAATAGTAGCCAACCTCTGGTATGCATGATGCCCAGACAGCGCCACATGTAGTTCTATTTTTTCAAATCAAGTTACACTGCTCTCTCATTTGGTTAAGACTGCTACCCTGGGGTTAGAGAGAAAATCCTGATGTTGGTGGTCGGGCGCAACAAAATATTCCTGCATGATCTTGCAATTTCTATCCTACAAACTGACCATGCGGTTACTGCAGCTTCAATCTCTATGATATTGTTCCCATCACCAGTACTGTGGCAGATGTTTCGCACAGAAGCAGCAAACGCTGCCTGTGTGGAGTTTCACCATACTAAAAATAGTTAACAGAATAGCTATATGCTAGGACATTTCTGGGGATTGTGCATACTGGCTTAAACTTCTGGATAAACTAGAGGAGCAAAGCCTCCTTGGCTCACTTGTGAGATGGGTCAAGGTCATTCAAAAGAGTATGTTTGTAAAACTCTTATCACTAGCTATCCTGAAGTAAGGTGTCTCTTGTGTTCATAGTTCCTAAGAAAATGGAAAATGGCAAATAACAGTTTTCCCAGGAGAGCTTGTATGACCTTGACCTTGGGTCAAGGCCATTCGAATGAGATCTGTACGAGCTCATCAATGACTATCATTACCCGAAGTTTGATAGCTCTAGCTTGTAGTTTCTGTACAAATGGTAATGTAAAATTTCACAACAGACAGCTGTAATGACCTTGACCTTGAGTCAAGGTCATTCAAAAAGGTATGTCTGCATAGGTCTCATTTCTATCTATCATTGTGCCTTGTTTGGTGCCTCTGCTGTTTGTCGTTTCCAAGAAAATGCTAACGTCAAAGTTTCCGCAAAACATCGAGTGGCCTTGACCTTGACTCAAAGAAATTGAATACAAGTATGCCATTACAGGTTTTGTCAATGTCTATCACCATGCAAAGTTTGATGCCTCTGGTACCCCTAGATTCTGAGAAAATGGCAATTTCAAATTTCCAATGAGACAGCTCTAATGACCTTGACCTTCAGTCAAGTACATTCAAATTGGTATATATTGGGAGGTCTTACTGCTGTCTATCAGCAAGCCAGGTTTGGTGCTTCTGTTTATTGTTTCTGAGAAAATGCCAATGTTAAAGTTTTGGAAGCTTTTCTGCAAACAGCTTGTATGGCCTTGACCTTGACTCAAAGTCACTGAATACAGGTATGTCTGTAAAGTTGTTGTCAATGTCTAAAATCATGCAAAGTTTGATGTCTCTTGCTTTTCTAGATTCTGAGAAAATGCCAATGCAAAATTTCCAGACAGCTTTAGTGACCTTCACCTTGGGCCAAGGTCAATCAATATATGTTATGTTTTGAAAGGTCTTATGGCTGTCTATCAGCAAACCAAGTTTGGTGCTTCTGCTGTTTATTGTTTCTGAGAAAATACCAATAATAAGGTTTTGGAAGGTTTTCTGCAAAACAGCTTGTACGGCCTTGACCTTGACTCAGAGTCACTGAATACAGGTATGTCAGTAAAGTTGTTGTCAATGTCTATCACCATGCAAAGTTTGATGTCTCTGGCTTTTCTGGATTCTGAGAAATTGCCAATGTAATATTTCCAAACAGACAGCTTTAGTGGCCTTGACCTTGGGTCAAGGTCAATCAATATGGTACATGTATGTTTTGAAAGGTCTTATGGCTGTCTATCAGCATGCCAAGTTTGGTGCCTCTGCTATTTGTAGATTCTGAGAAAAGGCCAATGTTAAGGTTTACTGTGGACACACAGACAGACACAGACAGACACACACACACACACGCAGACGACAGAGGGTTATTACATAGACTCACTTGTTACACAAGTGAGCCAAAAATCAAATGCTCACAGTAAATAGGGGATATCAACATTACGGTCTTCGCTGCCCCGCGGCGTAAATGTACGACGCTTCCCGCATCCTCAAGACTGCCCCTCATTGTACATATACATGTATGACAGCGTTATTCAGGGAATTTTCCCGACAACATGATGTAGAGGAGGATTCTGATTTTTGACCAGTCAGAGAGCTTTATCACAAATGTTCCAACAGGAGACAGGTCAGGGGACATCGTTGGCCATGGCAACGTCTGGCTCTGTCTCCTCTGAAGGTGATCCAGGACCACATGAGCATGGTGAGGATGAGCATTATCATCTAGGGCCTGTATGTAAAAATCGAGGTTAATTTGAACCCACGGCTACAGGCCTAATCCAGACGAGGACAAAAGAAACCTGAAAGCAAAATTAAATAAGAAAGGAAGCAAAAAAAGGTAGAAAAAAATCCTCCTATAATGGCTTAGGCGCCATTCTTGATTTAAAACAAAAAACAGCAGAAAATTTAACCCTAGAGCTAGTTTAGTTCGAGGTTAGACTCTAACCCGGGGCTAAAAGCCCTAACCTCGACTATTACATACGGGCCCTGGGCGATGAAGGCAGGCCCCTGGTGCCGAGCAAATGGCACCAGGATAGGCTTGACGTTGTTGTCGCGGTAATGGAGGCCTGTCATATGGACCTGGCATATGTGAAGATCAGTCCTGCCATTCATGGTGATCCCTGCCCACACCGTCACACTCCCACATCCATAAGGATTGTGTGGAACCATCGCAGGAGGCTGATAGTACTCATCTCGATGCTGTCAGACATGTATTCTGCCATCTTAAAAATCCAGCATGTAGCGCAACTCATCAAAAAACATCACTGCGGCCCACTGCTGATTTGTCCACCTCTGATGATGTCGGCATTAATCTATACTGGCACGTCTGTGGAGTGGTGTCAAGCGCAAGACAACATAGGGTCTGCAAGCAGCCAGCTGTGCCCCGCGCAAGCAGTTTCATACTGTCTGAGTGCAGACTCGGACCCCAGTAGCCTGCCGAAGCTGCTGCTGTAACCATGTAGCAAACTGGGTCCCATTTCGAAGGGTCTGAATGATTAGAAATCAGGCTTGGTGGTGGGTGGTGACTCTAGGCCAGCCAGTGTGAGGCAAATCATGATTCTGGTACCTGTTCCACAGTCTGCTGATGACTGACTGTGAAACGTTGAGGCTCCGGGCAACATCTACTTGACGACTTCCAGTGTGCAGCAGCCTATGCCTATCCACCTCTGCTGTTCTGTCAAACACTGCATGATGAAAGAAATGACTTTTATCAAGTCAGTTTTACCTGTCTGGAGTGAGCAGTGCAAAGAAAACATGGTTTGCTGCCTACTGGGAGGGGGAAAAAACCCACCAGCACTGTGTGAAAGTGGACAACTGACCCCACCTTGATTTCAAGGGCTGGCTCACTCTGCACATGAACGAGTGAACTGCTGGTGAAAATAGGGTCATTCATGTCGAAAAAACATAATCACCCAAAAAAGCTCTGTTATGAGAAAATAAAGCCCCAATATGAATATCCCCTTCTTATTGTGAGCAGAATACATGTACACAAGTCATGTATCTCCCAAATCTCTTGAGATTCAGGATAATATACTTACCCTCCATTGCACATGTAAGCAGCAAGTATGGTACATGCAAACCAAGTGCCTTTTTCATTTAACAAGGTGATCTCTTCACCCAAAGGGACCAATTTCTGATGTGCTAGGCAGCAACTGTAATTCCCTTAGACACTTACAAGAAACATCAGCAAAAAAACAACAAAACAAAACAAAATAACAACAATGACGAAACCCACAGCATCAAGACAACAAAGTACCTCAACAAAAATGAGACACTGAGTTTACTACATGTAACAAACCTGGTAGAGCCCAATCCAGTCACTTGAAACAGTCTTTACATGTCGATTGACATGGTAACGCACTGTATTTGTTGTTCCTGCTTTCCAGTCAGATTCCTGTTGAAACTGCACCGGGCTGCGAGGTGGTTTGGGTATAACCTACACAAACATTAAATATGCCAACACTGCTAACAAAGTATACACAGAAATCAAAGCACTCCGTGAAAATTCTCTGGTATAACAAACAAACTAAAACAACAGCGCTCACGTGTTGTCTCATCATTGGAAGCTGTCCTTCTTGAAGGTACATGTAGAAGGTACTTAGTTGTTTGAAACAACAATCCTCAAATAAATGAAGCAAGACCAACTTGTCTCAAAGCAAACACTAATGGAAAACAGCTGGTGTAAGTATTAAAGAGACAGACAGGGTTCAGTGGTCAGGCTAGTGGTTTTTCAAACTGGCACTGCAATTGTGCAGGGAGCAAATGAACCAAAACAAGGTAGCTCATCAGAACAAGTGTCGGTCAAACACGAATTCAAAAACCAAAGGGTGGAAGTGGCAGGCGTAAGGACACAAATTGACTGTGGGGTGCAGTGTTTATTTGAAGAACCATGTTTGGCGAGTGTGCTAGTTTGTAGTTATTTTTTACTGTCATGAAAAAGGATCATTTTTCCTGATCCTTGTATTTTGTGGGGCAAGGCGCATGCCAGGGGGCTGCAGCATGAGGCAAGCTGCCAGTGAAGCTGGGACTTTTTGCGCACAGGTCAGGCACAAGTGACATGAGCAGATTAGAGTGAAATGGCTATCTGGCCTAAACAGAAAGCTGACTTTAATGCATTAGTCCAGTGAGGCCTGAGTGGAAAGGAGACACACAAATTCCTGTGAGGTGCATGCCCTTGAATGGTCAGTGCATGGTAATTTTTAAGTTGTTTATCTATAGAGAAATTTATGGGATGGGGCAGATTTCACTGCGTGCAGCAGGAAGTCTTAGTGATGAAAAACAAGACTGTGACATTTCTCCAGACAATACGTACTTTCACGCATAGTGTCATAGACACCTTACATGCACACTATGTTGCTGCATTCTTTTTGGCGGGAGTTGTGCGATGTGTGTGTGTGTGTGTGTGTGTGTGTGTGTGTGAGTGTGTGTGTGTGTGTGTGTGTGTGTTCAAATGTAATCTTGGCTATGTCCAAAACCACCTTGTTGAAGGGATATTTACTTTGAGATGAAATGGGCAGTCATGTGCTCCAGAGGCACCCACGATGATTCTCTTGTCAAATTTTTAGAAGAGTTATCACCCATTCAAAGAAATTGGTGATGTTACGTTTTCGGTCAAAAACGCCTTCATTTTCTAGACCTAGGAAGTTCATCCAGTTGCACTGAATGGGTTCTCTGCAGCTCTGACAGATTTTGTGTTAAAAAAAAAAAATCTGAGGTAGGGGTAGTTTGCATGTAAGGCCGAATATCTACGAAAAGACTCCTTCAAATTACTTATCATCCTGGCATTCTTGTCACATGTGACAACTGCAGATATGACAAGAACTACTGCACTGTTATATCTTGACAGACAACCTGCGTGGGGCAGACATCAAATGTTTAGTTCACAGACAAAATCTGACAAAATCACAGACATATTGTCACCGCCTTTCTGCAATTTGTAAGTACAACCCAAGGTATTCAAGTCCCCGTTTGACCAGTCCTCTACATCTTCCAGATTTTATGTAAAACTTAATTCAGTTGAAGTCACAACAACAAGAAGGAAATCACAAGCATCCTCTGTCAAACGACCTGCGTCAGGCTCACGTCAAATGTTTAGTTTACGGAATCAAAGTCATCTCTCTCTCTAAGATTCTAGATCCGCTATAGCGTAGCAGATCCACTACAGCATAGTGGATCTAGTGCCTTGGAAGGTCTTACAGACTTGGGGAGAGACAGAAAAAGAAGAAAAAAACAAACAAAAAACAAAAAAACAACCCAACAAACACCAACAACAATAATATCAAAACAGACAAAATAGCATGGAATTTCGAGAAATAACTTTAAAGGATGGGGCCATTCCTCCTTGCTGTTTGCAGACTGAAGCATGATCAGGGGTGACTATGATGCCTGAGACTAATAGGGAATGTTTTGGCATTTTGAGGCCCCGTGCATGTGTTCTTTGACTGGCAGACCCCTAAGAGAGTTCCCATGCCTGGTACTGTATTCTGTGACTATGTTGTTGGGCACAGAAGTTGCGTTCCTATTCTGTCCAAGACTAACATGACCGCACTTTCGATTTCAGTAACGTGTATTAGGGTGGCCACCTTTCTCTCCTTCTTTGATATATTTAGCTGTTATTCCCCATCAAACTGTTGTTTACCGACCAGTTTTTTTTATTCAAGATGCAATCAACCCTTTGCTAAAGCTCAGGATTGATTCAATCAAAATATGAAATAAACAAGTATTTTCATCCGAGACGAAAATCAACCCTGAGCTTTAGCAAAGGGTTGATTGCATCTTGGATCAAAATACGAGTCAGTAAACAACAGCTTGATGAGGTGTAAATGCTTTATCATCCTTTTTGGTGCGATTTATATATGTTTTGAACATTGATCCTACTAAAAACTGACAGCCAAAAGCCGGCTGCACATAGCATACGAACTGGTTTTTACACGAGATCACAACGCTGTACAGAATAAAATGCACCTTTTTATGCTAGCAAGACAGCGTCAATTCACTCAATAAGTCAAATGCAAACAAAACACTAGCTCTAAACTTCGACCAAAGACACAAACATGCTAATGCTTTGAAGGAAATGTAAATCTGTGAGGTGGCTTCGAAACCCATCAAGCACAGCTCAGTCTGTTCACCTTCTGCGAACATGATCACAGTTCCAGCATGAGTGTTAATGTTTGATTCTTCACAGACTATGAAGCTTCGTGAGTGTTTATTCTAATATTGTTAGTACATGTACATGGATTATAGTGTCCTTCCACCAACTGCTATATTCTATAACTGCCTGCATGATTCAAACAATTCAAGAAGCTTCTGCTGAACCGGAGATCTAGACAAGGAATACACCTTCACTCACTGCACTGATAGCAGACGACTGCAGTGACTCGGTTTTTGAGAAGGTTTTTTGGTAAGTGTTCGTTAAAACTATCCGGAATTTGAGTAAGCATGCAGTGCTTGTGTACAGGCTACTGTCATTTTGTGCTTGAACGAGTTTATGAAGTTGGAAACACCAATATGCCAAGTCAAAATGTTCCATCGTCAATCATGTTGACACAGGGAGCGAGTTCCCACCAAAGAGTACTAATACTTGTTCATCGATGGTTCTCTGCTAAAATGGTTGTATCTCTGTTCTTTTTAACTGAAAGAATGAACCTGCTGGCAGGGAACCATGTCTGACTGCTGGCAGGAACCATGTCTGACTGTCATGTGATGTCGATCTGTGTCACATGATTTAGCCAGTACTAGTACAATACCTACATTTATTCCACAGGCGAGATCAAAGGAAACAAGACGGAATGGCCCCATCCCATAAAGTTTGCTTCTCCAAATTTTGTGCTGTTTTGTTGTTATTTTTGCCCAGTGATTTTTTGTTTTGTTTTGTTTTGCTTTGCTTTTCTTTCTCTCTTCAAGTCTGACGTTATGCTATAGCGGATCTAGAATCTTAGGGGAGAGAGAGATCGAGATGACGTCAATTCCATGAACTAAACATTTGATACCAGCTTCACGTAGGTCATGCTGAAGAGGACGTTTGTTCATGTCTTGTGATTTCCCTGTTGGTGTTGTGACTTTCCCGACTGAATTAATTTGCATATAAAATCTGGAAGGTGTAGGGGGCTTGTGAAATGTTGGAGGCAGTGATAAATTTACAGATTTTGTCTGTGAACTAAACATTTGACGTCAGCCTCATGCAGATCGTCTGACGGAGGATGCTTGTTCATGTCTTGTGATTTCACTGTTGCTTTTGTGACTTCCCTGACTGAAACAATTTTTACATAAAATCTGGAAGATCTAAAGGGCTGGTCCAACATGCACTTGAATACCTTGGATTGTACTAACCAATCGAAAAAAATTTAAACTCTTAGGGCTGGAGCTTCTTGCAGACACTTGAAAAAATATGGTCAGCTAAAATCTCTATTATGCTAAATATCAAGATATAACAGTGCAGTAGTTCCTGTCATATGTGCACTTGTCAACTTGACAAAAACGCCAAGATAATGAGTAATTTGAAGCAGTTTTTCATAGTTGGCCTTACATGCAAACCACCCCTACCTCAGAATTATTTTTTTGACACAAAATCTGTCAGAGTTACAGAGCTGTGCGACAAACCCATCCAGTATAATTGGATGAACTTCCAAAGTCTAGAAAAGGTAGGCATTTGAACAAGACCAATTTCTTTAAGTGGGCGATAACTCTTATAGAAATGCGGCAAGAGAAAAATCATGAAAAGTTGGCATGGAGAATGTGACTTCCCATTTCAAAGCAAAAAGCCCTCCAACGAGGTGGTTTAGAAGATAGCCATGGTTACATCTGTACACACACACACACACACACACACGTCGCCACAAACTCCCACCAAAAAGAACACCGCAGCATAGTTGCATGTAAGGTGTCTATGAAACAGATTTTGTTTCGTCACTGTCTGCGTGAAAGTATGAATTGTCTGGAGAAACATCACAGTCTTGTTTTTAATCACTGGAACTTGCTGCTGCGTGCAGCAAATCTGCCCAATCCCATCTCTGTAGAGAAACAACTTAAAAATGCGGCTATGGATGATAAATATTTTTTAATGGGTACTGCTGAAATCTACCAGTAGGTTAATGTACTGCTAGCCAGTTTCTTACCTGGTACATTGCAACTGCAAAGATACCGGGAATGATCACTGATTGTTACTTTTCACCCTGAATTGTTTTTTAAATTAAGAAAATGCATAAACACCGACAGAGTGGCAAATATAAATGAAATGTGACATGGTATTTCTTATATTTCACACCAAAACCAGTGACTTACAGAACACTTGCGCTGACTGAAATGTTTCATGAAAGCAAAGCAGCCATATGAGGTCATTCAAAAAAGCATCTATATACATCACCTTGCCAAATTTCATTGAAGGGTGGTTTCTGAGAAGATACCAACGTTCAACCAAGCAACAATTGCCAGATCTTTCACCAGAATCATATGACCCCGACTTCTGTGACCCAAACATCTGTATACCAAGAATCAGTGTGTTGCCCGGTATAGTCGTTTCTGAGAAAATAACTGAAACCTTGACTTCTGTGCAAATTTATATTTGAAAACAAAAAAGAAGGCAAGACAACAGATGACAGAAGGCTATAACACAGACTCACACATGAGTCAAATACATGTATCACCTTTGCAGGTCTTCTAAGCAACATTAATACTAGTATGGATACTAAGTGTTCGGTTCAAGTGCAGGAACAAAATTAATGGAAACTGACCGTGATCATGGCTGTGAGGGTTACAGGTTTGTGGTCACTGGAACGGTACCGCTTGTGTGATGTGTACTGCAACACGGAGACTTGAAGGTCACATTTACCATACGTTGTTTTGTGTCTGTGCCAAAGAATTCGATCACACATGCAGGAATGCGTTGCTTTGCGCTGAAACAAGGCAAAATGTCACTTTCTTCCTTATTTCAAAGGCAAAATGTACTCTGATTCATGGTTCATTCAATTATTTTGCTCACTGATTTTGTTACAGTTTGTCAAAACAGTGACATGAAACATAATTAGATAATAAAAGGGACGGCTGCAATCTGTACAAATAATATATGCACTCTTGGTACTTCCCTTGCAGCTAGTCTTCAAACCATGAGGGTGGGTGGGGTGGGGGTTTGGGGGTATAACGTCCTTTTCCACCACATACGTCAAACTATCAGAGCAGCCCCAAAGTCCATTGCAACTCAATACAAGTACTCACGACCCCCCCCCCCCCCCCGACAAACCTGAGGCTTGAAGTCTGAAGACTGCAAGACACAAGTCCAAAACTACCTGGAGTGAGTGAGTTTTAGGGCTTAACTCTCAGCAGTGATTTCCTTGAATTTCATACAAGAGCTGACTGAAATGAAAGTATTTCCATGTGAAAGTGTTTTCTTGCCTGTATTTCATTAAATAATAATGTCTATGAAGTAAATGTGAAAAAATACAAGTTTGTGACGGAGAAAATTATTTAGAAGCACCGCAAAGAGCTACACTGCAATGCTCCCTTCGTCCGTAATCTTGGAAATTCGCAAGTCTGTTAACTCTTCACCGACACTTGTTTTGTGCCCCCTACGAGTGGACTGAGGAACTCTGATAGTGACACATACACTTGTGTTTTCAGGACAACAGGAACTGTCTCCTGGATTTCCATTCTAGTGGAAGACATGAAACGCATCTGCTCTCACCTGTTCATACCTGTTTTCACCTGTTCATAAATACACTACAGTGCATTTGTCAGCAACAGCTAAGCCTGAAGTAAACACAGCTCAAATGCCTCAAAATTCCATTACATAATATTATGTAAGGTGAAAATTTGTTTTGTGAGGGTTTTAGTATAAGTCATCCAAGTGATCCTGTTTTGGGCACTGATGATAGGCATTAATTACTCTGTTGAATGTTGTATAAATAGGCCCAAATTTGGATATGTGCTGCAAAAAAGATAATATTTTAGGCAAAGTTACAGTTTAGCATGAATAACTTCATATCATGGAATTTGTGTTCTCTGAGTTTTTGCATTTTTTTGTGTTTTGTCTGGATAAATCTATGTTTAGCAACAATGAGTGAGTGAGTCAGTATTTAGGGCTTAAAGTCGCGCAAAGACTAATTCACAGCTAAGTGTGCCTGCTACTTACTGACTAGAGAGTAGGAAAAAGGCATACAGTGAACTAATAACATGGAGAAACAATAGGGATGTCTGCATAGGTCTTATTGCTGTCTATCATCATGCCTATGATACTTTTAGATTCTGAGAAAACGGCAATGTTAAATTTCCAAAGAGACAGCGTTAATGACCTTGATCTTAAGTCGAGGTCATTCAAAATGGTTTGTTACTGCTGTCTATCAGCATGCCAGGTTTGGTGCCTCCGCTGTTCGCTGTTTCTGAGAAAATGCCAATGTTAAAGTTTTCCGCAAAGAGCTTGTATGGCCTTGACCTTGACTCAAAGTCATTGAATACAGGTATGTCAGCAAAGCTTTTATCAATAGCTATCAGTATGCAAGGTTTGATTCCTCTGGTATTCCTAGATTCTGAGAAAAGCCAATGTAAAATTTCCGGACGGTGAGCTTTATTATTTATTTTAAAATGCATAGTTTGAAAGGTCTTATGGCTGTCTATCAGCATGCCTGGTTTGGTGCCTATGCTGTTTCTGGTTTCTGAGAAAAGGCCAATGTTAAGGTTTACTGCGGACACACAGGCGCACACACACACACACACACACACACACAGATGACAGACGGTTATTACACAGACTCACTTTCTTACACACGTGAGCCAAAAAGTAAGTGTTCCTGGTGACAGAGTATGCAGCACATAATGCAACTGATGACAGGGTAAACTGCACACGAATATCACCAAAATCATATGGCAGCAACCATTTTAGCTAGACTTTAAGGTTGCTGGGAGGGTAGGCCACAGCTGATACTTAAGATAAACAGAAAGGAAATATGTCAAGCACTGACCCAGTATCATAGACATCTGTGCCAACATCAAACTTGTAGCTTGGTGGAAATTTGATGGGTGCCTCCCTGAAGTGTGCAAATATCAGCCCTTCTTCTCGACACATATTGAGCTGAAGCAAGAGTTGGAATGTCAGCTTAAACTAATGACACCAGAATAAAACCAAGCTTGTCATCAGTAACACCTGATCATTTTTCATCACTTTTCTCACGCAATTGGTACACAGATCTGTGGACTGATTCTGATGAATGTTTCTCTGCTTCAAATGTAGTCTCTAGCTTAACACTTACATGTGGTATATTTTGATGTGGGTGATACGATGTACATGTAACTTCAAAATAAAACAAAATAACAAACCAACCATCTGTCAAAACCAAACAAGCACATGTGCACTAACAATGAATTAAAAAAAAAAAAAAAAAAACTTGCAAAAAGCTAGAATTCTCTTAGCACTTCAACAAGTGACAAATTCATTCCAACCTGGTCGTTTTGCAGCAGCTTCCTCAAGTTCTGATCCTCAATTGCTTTCATGACTTCTTGTTTTGACATATTATCCAGGCGAAAGTTCATGTCCCCATCCAGAAGATATAGCTAAAAAGAAATATAATACCAAACAAAATACCAAAAATCTGGATACATCTTCTGGTCCAGGACATTCCCTGGCTATTGTTGCATGCTGGGAGATGACATGAGACAGGTAATGAATGCATACATGTGTGCCCCAGCTTGCTTTACAAGGCACTAGCAATTCTCAGACTTTGGAAGAGTTTATACTTGGCCTTTGTTGCTGAAGATATCCTCTTCAAATCAGTTAATTACAGGTATCCCTAAAGTAAAGGAGCAAGTGTTTTATGGTGTTTTATACTGAACACTCTACTAAGGTTATATCAAGTAATCTCCAAACCAGTTTGAATAAGGACAAATGATACGTACTGCAGTCGCAATAACGTATGTGATTTCTACCACACAAAAACACTAGAACAATTCAACTGTACAGTTTATAAAACTGTTTGCTTGGTGTTAATACTGGACAGCATCTGAAGTGCTAGGAAAATGAAATTTATATTTGCAACAAACTTTCTAAAAACATTTTCCTACTACAGCCGCACTCACCTAAACGAAACACGCTTAAGCAAAAAACTCGGATAACAGAAACCAAAACCAATTCCCCGCCAGACCCCCCTCATTGTAAGACTATTTCTAATTCGGATAAGCCAAACTCTGTCAAAAAATAGCTAACCCAAACACGGATATCTCAATCGTGATTTTGACATATAAGCTGAACTCTAAACACTGTCGGAGAGACTTTTTTTTTTTTTTTTTTTTTTGCTTAAAAACACGCCAGGAAGATAACTTATGAACATATTTCGGTCACGGCTATAATTATCCTACGGAAACAAACACGTCACCTGTTTTTCAGTATGCGGGAAACTGATGACGCGTGCCACATGTTTTGCAGGCGCCATTGTTTGGACAGAACGAGTGGTAGATCTAAGTTTGCGTGCGTGAATTAGGTGGTGGGTTCAGGGTTCGAGGGCACAGTGGAGGGGCAGGTCGAAAGGTAACCTTGGGAGATTTGCGATGGGCGTGGTTTATGGGCTAGTCGAAAGGATGTGAGCTTGGGCTTAGATTTGTGCGTGCACGATTGTTTCTTTTGGCGTGTGTAGGGGAGGGAGTGTGTAACATGCAGTCTCCCAGTGTGTGTGTGTGTGTGTGTGTGTGTGTGTGTGTGTGTGTGTGTGTGTGTGTGTGTGTGAGGGTGGGGGAGGGGCTGGAGGTGGGGGGGGGGGGGTGTGGTGGAGTGCGGGAACGGAGTGGAGCGTACATTGATTTGTGCGTACAGTAATGCGACCGCATTTGTGTGTGTGTGTGTGTGTGTGTGTGTGTGTTTTCACAATTTAGTTTTATAGTTGTTGTTTTTTTTTTTAGTAAAGCCCCACTGAAGAAAGCACTTATAACTTGTCACTGTTTTGATCTTATTCATTTAAACACACACACACACACACACACACACACACACACACACACACACACACACACACACACACACCACGCACAGAGAGAGAGAGAGAGAAAGAGAGAGAAAGTTTTGTCTGTGTTACTAGTCTCAGGAATCAATAAGCTCGACCCGTGTCTCTCTCAGACTGTTGCCATTATACACATTTGCATATACATATAGTATACATTTGCCCATAGAAAAGCAGCATACACGTCTGCAAACCTTCACAAAATTTTCAATTCAATGTTTCAGTTGCAAAGGGAAGCAAAGATATTCTCTTAAAATAAAATAAAATAAAAAAAACTTTTTACAAACATTCCAAGTGATTTTACAACTTATCCTGAAAAAAACTCGGTTAAGCCGAACTGCAGGGTGATTTCTCGGGAAAGGTTTGGCTTATCCGAACTCGGATATGCAGAAACTCGGATAAGCGAAATGATTTTCCATTCCCCGGACGAGTTCGGCTTAAGCGTGTTTGACTGTATTTAAAAAAAGGTCATTACGAGAGCCCTTTTACAATCCCTTGTCGGCCTGAAAAACCTGAAACCCTTAAATTCTATAATCAGCCTCCATAGTGTAGTGGTGAGCACTTGCTGTGGGCCCAATGTGGAGGCTGTTGCCACACAGCCGAGACTCACCCGCTTTATAGGTGCCACTAAGGGGGTGCTTCCCTCATTATTGCACATCTTATGATGTGGATGATTACATGGCTGGCACCACAGATGCCATCGTTCCCGCGTCTGGTTAACGCCAGGATATTTATGACAAGTATTGCGGAATGCAGCCCTGTCACACATTCCCAAATCAAATGGACCTCCAAGCATCATACTACCATCATCCTCATCATCATGCATAACAAAAATTGCCCCAGCATCCGAGCCTTTGGTGGATGCAACCCAGACATGGGAGGAACTCCATTGGAGCTGGCAAAGAGTGGAGCAGCAGAAAAACAACAACAACAAAATGTACACAGGACAGCTCTAAGTTTGTCACTGCATTTGTGTTTTTGTTCAAGCTCAAACACAGACACACACACAGACACACACACACACACACACACCAATATGAAATAGGTAAATCATGCAAGAACCACTCACTCATGGTCAAGAATATTCTCAACATCAGGGTCTTTGAATTTTTGAGTATCAAGGATGCTGTCGAAGTCCTGGGGAAAGAAAACATGTCACATGAACATGTTCAAGTGTTTCCAGTTAAGGCTGCAGAAAAATAACCATGGTAGACATGGTCACTGAAAACCACAAGCTAAGCAACAGTGGGAATTAGTTGCAAGACCCCTTAAAAAGCAGTCCCCCCCCCCCCCCCCCGAACATGTGAAGATTTTTCTGTGAATAATTACTGGTAGGCACCAATATGCCTGACTGGATCACTTTAAATGTAATAATACTGCAGCACATGATGCTGCCCCTACTATCTCTCGTACTGCCAGGCTACAGCTTCATGCCTCACGTGCTACATTGTGGTTACATTCATACATACCACAATCCGATCTGCAACATTGTTCTGATGTGCTGCCAGATGACAGTTGACAATGATAATATTGACACCGCCGATGTTCAGTCTCACACTAACACCACCTTTGTTGCCCTGAAAATGAGCAATACATGTTTCAAGTTCAGTTAAGGTACACAGAATCATGGGGTCCTACTAAATCCTGCCCGGGACTGTCCGGAGCTGCCCGGACCTTACTGCCCAGGATTTCGGGGGCTGACTTGATGAAAAAAAGTGAATGTGGCCTTGTTTAACCAATTTATTTCTTTATTCAGCCCCTAATATGATGGTTGTGTTTCATGTACTTTCCATCTCACTTGTCAAGGTGACTTTTTATGAGTGTTCGGGAAGCATACCCAGCCAGGGCTTACTGCTCAGCCCGGACGGATTTCCGGGGCTGACGTAATGAAAAGAAGTGAATGTGGCCTTAATTAGCTTGTTTTTTCTTTTTTTTTTTCTTTTGTCATGAAGTAGGCAAAACTGCCTAATTCATGAACTGGGCAAACTGAAAAATAAACAAGGAGGAATGGACCCATGCTGTAAAGTTGTTTCTCAGAGGAAAAAAATTCATGCTATTTTTTCTGTACGTTTTTTGTTGTTGTAGTTGCCGGTGTTATTGAGAAGCAGTTTAAACAGAGAAATCTAACACCACCACTGTATACATGTACCTCATCCTCTGGTCCACAGACCCCCAAACCCGCTTTTTAAGTTGTTTCTCTATAGAGAAACAACTTTATGAGATGGGGCAGATTTTGCTACGCGCAGCAGCAAGTTTTATTGATACAAAACAAGACTGTGACGTTTCTCCACACAATACATACTTTCACGCACACAGTGACGTAACGAAATCTGCGTCATAGACACTTGACGTGCACACGATGCTGCTGCGTTCTTTTTGGCGGGAGTTGTGAGACGTGTGTGTGTCTGTGTGTGTGGACGGATGTAATGATGGCTATCTCCTAAACCACCTCGCTGGAGGCCTTTTTACTTTGAGATAAAATGAGAATTCACCTTCTCCAGAGCTACCTTTCACGATTTTTATCCTGCCGCATTTTCAGAAGAGTTATCGCCGATTTTAAAAAATCGGTCATGTTACGAATTTTTTCGAAAAAAATGTTCAAATGGCTTCATTTTCTGAAATTGGGAAGATCATCCAATTATACTGCCTGTTTTCGTAGCACAGCTCTGTAGCTCTGACAGGTTTTGTGTAAGAAAAATATTTTCGAGGTAGGGGTGGTTTGCATATAAGGCCAAATATCTATGAAAAGACTCCTTCAAATTACTCATCATTCCGGTATTTTTGTCACTTGTGCCAACTGCACATATGACATGAACTACTGCACTATCATAGCTTTAGTATTAAGAATAACAGAGCTTTTAGATAAACACATTTTTTCACGTTTCTGCGAGAAGCGCCGGTCAAAAAAGTTCCAATTTTGCAATTTCGTAAGTACAATCCAAGGCACTTAAGTCCACGCTTCATCAGCTCTCTAGATCTTCCAGATTTTATGTGATAATTAATTCAGTCACGGAAGTCACAAAAGCAACAAGGAAATCACAAGATATGAAGAAGTGTCATCTGTCAGACGAGCAGCGTGAGGCTGATGTCAAATGTTTGGTTCACAGACAAAATCTGCAAGTATCGTCACTGCTTCCGACATTTCATCAGCCCTCTAGATCTTCCAGATTTCATGTGAAAAATAATTCAGTCGGAGAAGTCACAAAGCCAACACTGAAATCACAAGACATGAACAAGCATTCTCAGACGATCTCAGTGCTAGAGGCTGACGTCAAAAGTTTAGTTCACGGAACTGACGTCATCTCTCTCTCTCTCTCTCTCTGTATGACGACCTGCCTGAGGCTGACGTCAAATGTTTAGTTCACGGAACTGACGTCTCTCTCTCTCTCTCTCTCTCTCTGGGGAGCCAGGGTGGCCGAATGGTAGAGCGTTGGACTTTCAATGTTTGGGCCGAGAGTTTGAATCCCGGCCGCTGGGGCCAAATATTTGTGCTGGCCTTTTTCTCGTTGCCCCGTCTTTGATATCACCCTTATGTGGTGGAAAAGGACGTTAAACTCCTAAGCACCCACCCACCCACCCTCTCTCTCTGCCTCTCTCTCTCTCCCGTCTCCCCCCCCCCCGCCCCACCCCACAGTCACGTGGCTAATCGGTCGAGGTCGTAGAGGATCTAGTGTCATTGGTAGAACTTGGAGAGGGGAGAACCGGCAACAATAACAACAAAACAGACAAAATAAAATGAAGTTTGGAGAAACAACTTTGTAGGACGGGGCCGTTCCTCCTTGTTTCTTTTCTTTTCAACCTGGTCTTGTGCTCACTAGAAGTCTGTTAACTGAGTAAGGCGGAAGGGGGTGGGGGGTGGGTGGGGTGCAGAGAAAAGGGGATATCGTATGGTGACACTTTTTGTTTGAGGGGGTGGCGGGGTGGGTGGGGGGGAGGGGAGGGGGTGTTGGTGGCTATTAGTGAATTGCTTGCAGTGTGTCTCTTATAGCACTGAAATTGTATTTGTGATTTTATCATAGTTGTTCATTATGTTGGTGCTGTATTTTGTTAAACAGGCAAAGTAAATGGATCACTTGTTTATGCGAAATTTTATACGAAACCAACAACAACACATTTGAGAATAAATCAAAAATAGATCCACAAATTCCTCTCAATGAGCAAAGACAATAACATTGGCGGATCTGTGTACAACCCGGGCATGCTTCCTGAACTGGGTGCACATTCATGAAAATCATCTTGACATGCGAGATGGAAAGTGCATAAACAAAAACACCATTTTAGGGGCTTGATACAGAAACTAGACAGGCAGAAGCCTCTGTGGATCCCTGGTGATAGGCAGTAAGACGGAGATCTCGTTCGTTTCAATCCGTGGACGGTATTACTAAAGTACATGATTTTTTATGACACAGCTCATCAACACTTACTTTTTTTTTAAACCGCAGATATCTCACGTGTAACGATTTGCGGGTCAAGGTCATTCACAAGAGTATGTTTGTAAAGCTCTTATCACTATCCATTATCATGCCAAGTAAAGTGTCTCTGGCACTCAGAGTTCCTGGCAATATTACGATTTTCCCCGAAGGACATTCAAATGAGATCTCACCAATGTCTATCATTATGCCAAGTTTGACGCCTCTAGTATTTATAGTTCCTCTGAAAGCGGCAATGTTAAAATTCACAACAACTTTAATGACCTTGCCGTTCAGTCAAGATCATTCATAAAGGTAGGTCTCATTGCAGTCTATCATCATGCCTCATTTGGTGCCTCTACTATTTGTTGTTTTGGAGAAAATGCCAAGGTTAAAGTTTCCCCAAAACCGCTTGCATGGCCTTGACCTTGACTCAAAGTCACTGAAGACAGGTATGTCTGTAAAGGTGTTGCCAATGTCAATCATCGCACAAAGTTTGATGCTTCTGATTCTTCTAGATTCTGAGAAAATGCAAATATAAAATTTCACAAAAGACTGCTTTAATGACCTTGACCTTGAGTCAAGGTCATTTAAAATGGTATATGTGTGTAGGTCTTATCGCTGTCTATCAGCAGGCCAGCTAGGTTTGGCGCCTCTCCTGTTTGTTGTTTCTGAGAAAATGCCAATGTTAAGGTTTCACAAAAATACTTGTTTGGCCTTGACCTTGACACAAGGCCATTGACTACATGTACAATGTATATCTGTAAAGTTCTTATCGATGTCTGTCATCATGCAAAGTTTAAAACCTCTGGTGTTTGTAGATTCCGAGAAAATGCCTATGTAAAATTTTCTGAGAGCTTTAGTGACCTTGACCTTCAGTCAAGGTCATTCAAAATGATATGTTTTGAGAGGTCTTATGGTTGTCTATCAGCATGCCAAGTTTGGTGCCTCTGCTGTTTGTAGATTCTGAGAAAATGACAATGTTAAAGTTTTCTGGACACACACATGCACGCACGCACGCACGCACGCGCACGCGCACACACACACACACACAGACGACGGAGGGTTATTACATAGACTCCCACTGTTACACAAGGGAGCCAATAAATTAGTTAATTAAGGCCACATCCACTTCTTTGCAGTTGTCAGCCCCAGAAATCCAGGCCGAGCAGGTAGCCCCAGGATTGCTTCCCGAACACTCATAAAAAATCATCTTGACACGTGAGATTGAAAGTGCAGGAAACAAAACCATCATATTAGGGGCTGAATAAAGAAATAAGTTAGTTAAATAAGGCCACATCCACTTTTTATCATTATGTCAGCAGGGGTGCAAGTACAGAGGTGCCCCAAAACCTGAAACTATTTTCCAGCCAAAACCAAAAACCTGAAACTTTTTTCTGGGAAAGATCTAAACCTGAAACTAAATTTTACACAGCTTCGGAACTTAGTATACTGTAGAAAATAACGTAAGATTCGAAAAGTACGAAAATGATAAATAATATGTGATATGTATACAATTCTACTTTGATGGCTTACAGTAGTTCAACAGACTACAATAAACCCTTTAAATTTTAATTAAAATCCATCCAAATATCTCCCCAAACCACAAACCACCGTTCTGCCAAGCCAGAACACTGATTTTCACAATCTTTCCAAGCCGGAATTCCGGTGTATGCCAGAACAACTTGCACCCCTGCGTCAGCACCAGAAATATCAGGCAGCCCCAGGCAGGATTAGTCATTACTGTGCTGAACATCAGCAACCATGAAGATACAATTTCTGCATCTACACATTGTGCCGCACCACAAGCAAAAAAAAAAAAAAAAAATGGGAGGGAGAGAAAGAAGAAATAAAACAGCCAGTATACAAACTACAGAGTAGATATACTCACCCACCAACCAGCCATCCCTGTTTTTGTCACCTCAGATTCAAAACCAGTGCAATGGTTCAGAAAGGGCCGGCGTACAAACACCAGTGTGAGGACTCCAAGCTGCTGTCTGTATTTTACCTGGAAAAAGAGGTCTGCAGAATCTTTTCTGGTGACGGGGACATTGTAAGTGACAATCAAAGTATTATGGAAACAACACAAAATGGACATCTAATACAAAGCAATGTTTCAAAATGCACCACCATGCACAATGCCACTGATATTCGGTCCGTCCAAATAGTGTGATAAGGAAGATAAGTTAACTATCGACATCAAATGGACCGCAGCCACCGAGGATCCAGTTAACACGGGCTGCTGACACCAATGGTCCCTAAACCTAACAGAGAGCTATCTGTGGTCGCTCATGACAGTAAGTGATGCTACTTTTGCCAGCTTTAGACCGGTCGCTGCATGGTTGCTCGTGTCAGATGAGATAGCTGTTATTGTGAGAGTCAAATAAGAATGATTCAACTTCAACTTCTTTGGCCATGTTCACCTTTTGTGGTGAATTTCTGAGTGTTTAGCTCAGATCATGGGTACAAAAAGTGTTACACTCATGTAAAAAAATCACACTTAATTTTAATACAATCGTGTTAAACAGCAACTGTAGTATCTGGTCATTAATGTTTCAGAGCAACAAAGCTTGAAAGTTGCATTTGAAAGGCAATTAAAATCGAGGCAATGGATGCCTTAACATAACTGGTGGCGTAACATATAACTTGTTGGACACCACACAGCTCAACAAAGAAAGCTGCTCAACAGGTTGTTGTAAAAGCTTCAAATATTACATATATGCAGAATGCCACTGGGTCAAGTGATACATGTATAAGTCTTAATTTTGCATGGTGCTTTTCGGTGCTAAAAATAGCATAGACTACTGAAGCAAACTTTCAGCTGAAGAGTAAATGCTTCAGAATTTGTCTGCAGTGAAACAGGAGAGCACTGTCTTTAGAGATGTAGAGGTGGTGTGGCAATGTAACAAAATGGCCCCCAGCCAGTATGCTCAAATAGCTCTTTAGTTTGCCTTTTCTTGCTTTTCACAAATCATGATCGCCATACATATCTGTCACAACCTCCTTTTGTCGGTCTATTTTCAAATAATAATAATAATAATGAGGATTTGTCTGGTGCCCAACCTTCTGCTGGAGCTCTGGGCGCCTCACAATAGCGGAGTGGCATTACATACATACAAATTAAGTACATGTATGTCAAATTACACATTAAATATACACGTCATATACACATTACATACACACGGTCATGAAACGTCCTAAACACGACATAATGATGGTGACAGTGATGGCTGAGCAGTCAGTTTAGTCTAAATAATAAACATCACTTTCTGCCACCTTGTGCTAAGTGTACCCATGATTGGAGTTCAACACCTGAAAAAGCACATTAATTTTATGGTTTCATGTTGCCTTTGTGTTATGAGCATTTACATTTAAATGGATCAGGAAATGCAACAAATGAAATGCAAAAATGAACAAAATTTAAATTTCTGCTGTGTGCATTTACATGTGAAGAGGACATACATGTACTTTAAACATTCAGCGTAACTTACCCGCACAAAGTTATAAGTTCCAAGTGTGAATGACAGGCCATCTATCCACTCTTGGCCTGAGCGAGGACTTACCTCTTGCAGGCTAAAATATCACACACACACACACACACACACACACACACACATTCAGTGCTTGCTGTTAAACTGTCCAAAGCAATCTAATGTTTATAACTTGATGTTAATTTGCTCAACTATATCAAACTGACTTGTAAAAATATTTTCCAGATATCACTTATGTACATACCTATCACATCCCCTTCTTGGAAGGTCTTAGACTTGCACTCACTTTTATTTGTCGGGTACAAATATCTAAACAACTCAATTTACATTCTCCTTCTGTGTGTTGTAACGTGAAGAAGAAGGCACAGGGTGAGGAATGACAACTCACCCAATTCCAACAATATCTGGATGTGGAAGTTCAGTAAGGCCTAGAGCTTGATCCATGAATATTGCTGGTCGACTTCCCGCAACATTCCAGGTCATCAGGTGCACCCTACAATATTGGAACTGATCATCAAGGCTCGCAGTATGCACGTCTTCTGGCATAAATAACACAGGTGGTGATTTAGGTTCATTTTCCGCTAATAGGCACCATGCACCACTAACAGCCTAAGGAAGTGATAAAAAAAAAAAAAAAAGACTTCATACCATGGCAATGATGTTCAACATCAGGATGTATGTGAGCTGTGATGGTTCTTTGCTCAGTTTGTGCTTTTGGCCACTACATATTGTTTTGTACCCTAAAATTCACTCGGATACTTGACTTTATACATGTATAATCAGCCTGTTTAACTGAATTCCTACCATGCAAGTTCGGGCTGCCAAGGTTGTGCACCAGTGGCCTCCCTAACATAACTGCAGGGCGAAAGTTAAGGGCCGGAAGAAGAATTACCTCTCAAAAACAAACAACTCAACACAACACCTCATCTCATAGAATCTTTTAATACAACATCTTAGCTTTCAAATCATGTAAACAAAATCAATAACAACAGAATTTCATTCGTGCAGCAAGCGTCCAAAGTACCCAAAGCCCCATTTCAAAAGTTGCAAGGAACGTTGTTCGGTTTATCAAAGTTCAATAACTGGTGTGACCACCCCGGGCAGCAAGGCATTCACCAATTCTTGATCGCATGGAATGGACGTGGTTCTGGAGCACCTGTTGAGGGATTGCCATCCACTCCTGCTGCAGGAACCAGAAGAGTTGGGCACCATCAACAGGTTGGGGGTGATTGTCCCTGACCCGGCGCCCAAGAATGTCCCACAGATGTTCTATGGGCGCCAGATTGGGAGATCGGGCAGGCCAATCCAATCGCACAACCTGCTGATGCTGCATCTCATCCCTGACCACCCCGGCGTGGAGAGGCGTCGCGTTGTCCTCTTGTAGGGTTGCTCCTGGACCCATGGCACGCAGGGTAGGGATGACTCGAGGCCTCAGGATTTCATCTCTGTACCTTATTCCGGTTAGGATGCCCCTGATCTGGTACAGGGGAGTTCTCCCTCTCTCGTGGGAGCCAGCCCAGACCATGACTGAGCCCCCGCCATAGCGATCGTGCTCCTGGACGCAGGCGTCTATGTATCTCTCGCCTGGTCGTCTCCAGACACATTTGCGGCCATCACAGTGTGACAGAGTGAAGCGAGATTCGTCTGTGAAGAGTACCATGCCCCACTGATGTTGATTCCAACGCTGATGGTTGCGGCAGAACGCCATGCGGGCACGGCGATGACGTGGCGTAAGGGGCAGACAGACGACAGCTTTCCTTGAGTGCAGGTTCACAGCATGCAAACGGCGGCTCATAAGTCCTGCGGCTTACAGTGACGTTAGCAGCGGCTCTGAGGTTGCCTATCAACGCCCTGCGGGTGATGGTGCGGTTGCGGAGGGTTAGGAGCTGGAGGTACTGATCATCCCGTCGATTGGTGCATCTCGGACGTCCAGACCGAGGACGCTCATCAGCACTTCCAGTGGTCTGGAAGCGGGCCTGGAGCCGTTGAATGACAGAGTGACTCACTCTTAGCCGTCTGGAGACTTCTCGGCCGGAAACGCCACCCTGGAGCCATCCCAGCACCCTTCTGCGATCCAGTGTTGAGAGTTTCATTCTTGGAGTCATGGTTATTGAGAGCCCCAGTGCCCGCCCCTAAATACCCATTCTTTATTTGCGTACTGTCCAATGCACAAATGACAAAATTTCCAGATCTATCAAACAGCCAAAGAGCCATTAAGAAACCAGATCCAGGACCAAAACTGAAAGAAGAGTCAAAAACGTGGGATACTCATGTACAGTGTGAAATGAGTTAACAGAGTTATATACTGGTTGTAGGAAACCTACAAAAACAAACTGAAAAGACTAAAAAGTGGAGACATAATGCCAACAGAGGTTAACTCATTCAAGACTGGCGATTTTTGCTCAGCCATCCCCTGTAGACGGGTCCATTTACGAGGCTCAGAAAAAAAGAAATTCATTTTTTTATAAAAATAACAAAACAAGATACAGGGTTGAACTTTTCAGGGTAGTTGACTAACATACTCATGCAGCTACTGCTGAAATTTCAACTGTCAAACTGAAATATCTGTGTAGACTAGTTGTACCAAAAAAATTATGACTCACATTTGCGGCTGTTTGTCTGAAACCAATGTGTGCTGTAGGGCCGCATATGCGGCCGTTCATCCGGGAAGAGTTAAAACGTGTGCAAACTTATAAACAGCCTATAGGCAAAACACCAGGAATGCGGCATCTGGCGACATCCACCTGGACCTGGAGACCATTTGTGATAAGTTTCACAATGATCTTCACACACACACACACACACACATATATATATATATATATATATATATATCTTTTGGCCAAATTTCAACATTTTTTTAAACATTTGACCAATCATTCCGTAAAATGGTAACTGTGCATACAGTTAAAAGAACAGCTTCTTTTACAGTTCTCAAATGGGTCTGTATCACAATTTATTCAGCATGTCAAGAGGTACCAATATTGGGCTGAATTTTGTATTTGTAAATTGATCCATTCAATTTTTCATTTGGTAAAGAAATCGTGCCTACGGCCATTCTCCAGAAAATGTTCCCGAGTGTAAGATCCCGCGCATGAGAACCATAAAATAATGAAAACACATGGAGAACAGAATAATGCCTTCACATATTATCAAGTTTCATGGTTTGGAGGAATACTTGCCTGAAGGGATTTCTGCATACATGGAGAGCAAATCTCCAACAGATCGTTTTCACACAAGAGCCATTAAGATGGTAATTGAATGTGAGATTTAAATTTTTTTTTTTTAAATTTCCATTTTTTCATGCTTGAATTCCATCACAAACAAAATAGTTTATTATCTTCCGTTAACTCTGATATAATTATCACAAAAATGTTGCTTGATCACACACATCTTTACGGACCGCCACGCCATCTTGAACCCACACAAACGCTCCCCCTTAATCTGCACGATTCATGACTCAGCTGACAGGCATGATGTTGCCATGCCATAGTGGCCAGCATGTTTAGTTAGTTTAGTCCTCTTTATTCCCTGGGGAACATAGGGCTGCAACCACACTCCGCCAGCGCACTCGGTTCTGGGACGCCCTCTTTAGTTCGGCCCACGTCGTTCCGGCGGCCTTGGCTTCAGTGTCCGTACTCCTCCGCCAGGTCTGCTTCGGTCGGCCCACTTTGCGCTTTCCCTGGGGGTTCCAATCAAGGGACTGCCTGGTGACATTTGATGTTGGCTTTCGCAAAGTGTGTCCGATCCAACCCCATTTCCTTTTCTTGATCTCCTGCTCGATGGGGACCTGTCTTGTTCGCTCCCAGAGGTCTTGGTTGGTGATCACCAGTGGGTATCTGATGTTGAGAATGTTGCGGAGGCATCTGTTGATGAAGGTTTGCAGCCTGTGGGAGCCTGTCTTGGTGGTGCGCCATGTCTCTGAGCCATAGAGTAGGACCGACTTCACATTTGAATTGAAGATCCGGATCTTGTTTCGCAGGGATAGGGCTGTGGATCTCCAGATGGGGCGCAGAGTGCAAAAGGCATGTCTGGCTTTGTTGGTGCGGCTCTTGATGTCTTCGTCCGTTCCTCCATCCTTGCTGACAACGCTGCCGAGGTAGATGAACTTGTCCGCCTCTTTGATGTCTTCCTGGTGCAGCTGGATGGGGTCGTGCTGTTTGTGGTTGACTCTCATGACTTCGGTCTTGCTGATGTTGATCTTGAGGCCGGTCTTCTCAGCTTCTTCGGCGACTCTGTTCAGCTTCTCCTGCGCATCTTGTTGCTTGTGGGAGAGGAGGGCCATGTCGTCCGCGAAATCCAGGTCCTCGAGCTGTTTGCTGAAGGTCCACTGGATCCCTGTCCTCTTACCGTCGGTGGCTTGCCTCATGACCCAGTCGACCACCATCAGGAAGATTGTGGGTGAGAGGATGCAGCCTTGACGAACGCCGGTCCGTACTGTGAATGGTTCTGTCAGTTTCCCGTCATGGATTACCTGGCAGGTGGCATCTTCGTACAGCTGTCGGATGATGTTGACAAACTTTGGTGGAAAACCGTGGTGAGACATCAGCTTCCAGATGACCTCCCTGTCAACACTGTCGAACGCCTTCTGGAAGTCAACAAAGGTGCTGTACAGGGGGGTCTGCCACTCTAGGGACTGCTCGATGATGATCCTCATCGTGGCTATGTGATCAGTGCAGGATCGGTCATTGCGGAATCCTGCCTGTTCCTCCCGGAGTGTCTTGTCCAGCGCGGTCTTCAGCCTCTCCAGGATGATCCTGGTGAGAACCTTCCCTGGTATGGACAGGAGCATGATGCCTCGCCAGTTGCTACAGGATGAGAGGTCCCCTTTCTTTGGCAGCGTTACCAGGTGTCCCTTCTTCCAGTCTTGTGGCACGCTCTCACTCTCCCAGATCTTCCTCAGGAGCGGGTGCAGCATGTCGGTGGAGGTCTGGATGTCGGCCTTGAGGGCTTCTGGTGGTATGCCGTCGGGCCTGCTGCTTTGCCAGACTTGAGGGACTTGATGGCTTTGATGATCTCGGTCTTGGTAGGGGGGTTGGTGCTGATGTCGAGTAGCTGGGCTGCCGGTGGTATGTCAGGTGGGACTGGTGGTGGAGGCCTGTTGAGCGTTTCCTTAAAGTGTTCAGCCCACCTTGTCCTTTGGTCTTCCTCTTTGGTGATGATTTGTCCGTTCTTGTCTTTGACTGGTCTGGTGGGGTTGTTATTTTTCCCAGAGAGTGTCCTTGTTATTTCGTTAGAGCCGTTTCATGTTCCGTTGTCCTGCTGCTGTTTCTGCCTTCTTCTGTGAGGTCGTTGATGAAGTTCCTCTTGTCGTTCCTTGCGCTCCTCTTGACCTGCCGGTTGATGTCCCAGTATTGAGCCTGCAGGTCGCGCTTGTGGTCTTGGTCGTCAGTGTGGTTGATCAGGTCTTTCAGGCGTTTTCTCTCTGTGATGAGGTCCCAGGTGTCAGATGTAAGCCACTCTTTGTGTTGTCTCGTCTTCTTGTCCCAGCACTTCCCTGCATGTTGCTGTCCAGGTTTCTCGCAGGTCGTGCCAGTGCTCCTCGATTGTCTCTTCAGGTAGTGTGTCCGAGAGCGCTGAATCTGTTCCTAAGCTCACATCTGAAGGCGTTGGTCTTTGACGCTCTCCTCAGACTGTGCACGTTGTACTTGTGGGATGGTCTGTCCGCCTGGTCTCTGTAGGCCTTCAGCTTGATCTTGATCGCTGCAAATGACGAGGTGATGGTCTGACGGCTGCATCAGCTCCCCGCTTTGCTCGGACGTCCAGCAAGCTTCTTCGCCACTTCCTGCCGATGGTGGATGTGGTCGATCTGGTTTACAGTTCTTCCGTCCGGGTGATGTCCAGGTGGTTTTGTGGATGGTCTTGTGGGGGAATATGGTGCCTCCGATGACCAGGTCGTTGGTCGGTGCAGAATTCTGTGAAGAGCCTCTCCGTTCTCGTTCTGTGTCCCTGTTCCGTGTTTGCCCATGATGAGGTTCTCTGTCTGTGTATGTCGGTGCCCACTTTGGCGTTTGAGGTCTCCCATGAGGATCTTCAGGTCCTCTTCTCGGTGCTTTGTCGAGGACGGCTTGGAGCTGCTCGTAGAAGTTTCTCCTTTTCTTCCTCATCACGCCATGTTGGTGGGAGCGTAGCACTGGAGGATGGTGACTTTCCTGCCCTTCGAGTTGAATCTGGCGCTCTCAGGATCCCTTGGTGACACTGGTTCCAGGACAATAGTGCCTTGTGTTGCTTCAGGTGTCATCAGGCCAACGCTACTCCGTGCATGTGTGGTTGGCATCCTTCGTGTCCGGAGTAGAGGATGGTGTTCTCCGGGGGTGAGTCGAGTGCTGATCCTGTTCCTGTCCATCTTGTCTCACATAGGCCGAGCACGTTCAGATTGTATCTATGCATTTCTTGATCCACTTGTGCTGTCTTCCTGTTTCGTATAGGGTTCGGATGTTCCAGGTCCCTATCCTGGCTTTGGTCTTGGCCGTCAGAAGAGTAGTCGGCGCACTGGCTTCCCGAGGGCTTTCACCAGCTCGCGTCATGGGCTCTACTAGAGAGGACTCTTCCTGGACCAAGTTGCGTTGTAGATCTGTGGTTGTAGTTTCTGTAACAGGTTTGTTTTTAAAGAGTTGGGTTGTTAGCCCTACTCAAACCCCCAACCTGGAGGACCAGTGACGTGCCGCTTCGTCTGGCCTCTACCCTTCGACCTGTCCAGCATGGGTGGCCCTACCAGGAGACGAATCTCCCGCCGGCATAGCTCTCGGGGTCATGGAGACACGCAAGCCCCATCTCCAACGGCAAGGATGCACTCATCGATGGGGGGCCAGCATGTAAAGAGAAACAAATAAGCAGGCATCAAAGCCAAACATTCATTCTTGGGGCGGTCGGTGGTCTGGGGCGGTCGGTGGTCTAGTGGTTAAGAGACTTGTCACCAATGCGACGAGGTCAGGGGTTCGAGCCCCACTCGGGGCAAAGAATTTTTCCTTCTCGTATGTGGCACCGTTCCTTCGGGCCGATCGTCGGGGGTTCTCTCCGGGTACTCCGGCTTCCTCCCCCTCTGCTTTGGAAATGTTCAGCCCACCAAGTTTGAAAAATAAATGCAATTCTAAATTCCGAAATTTAAATAACTGAGCTGACCCTTCGCACCACGTGATTGTAATACGTTTATGTCCTGTGTGTGAGAGAATGCGTGTGATTCACGTGAGCGTGCGTGTTGGGTTTAGCTCGCGGCGCTTTGAGCCAAAATATTTGGGATAAAGCGCCTATATTAATGCGATTATTATTATTATTATTCTTCCACATGCATATATCATCATGTTAAAAACATGCTGTGGCGCATTTGCGGATGAGTTAATTTTGATTGAATTTTGAGCATTTTGCTGAATCATGAAGCCTCTGGCACAGTGTACAGGAAGTGGAAGTGCAAGATTTGTTGCTTTCACAGCATCATGTGACTTCTTGTTAACACAACTGTGGAGTTTGGTGCATCTGTCCTAACACATTTATGAAATATGACCATGTACTGATGTAGAATTGAAGGTGGTCCTTGACTGTATTTGAGAAGTGTACCAGCTTATTTCTGCATGGTAACGGACATAAGAATGAAAGTGGGGACAGCCATTAGAATATTGATGACACCCATGATATTCAAACTTATAACTTTTATCGGCATAGGAAAGATGGACCAAGAAGTGTTCTTTTCAAAGAAGCATGCGTCTTCTTAGATCACCCAAACTACTCACGTTTTTTCATCCCATTTTCATACTTACCCCCATGTGGGGAGAGCAAATGGGTGTTTTGGGCTATTGATTCACTTTGCTGTTGCTTGTGAAGTACTGAGCTTGGGCTACTTCAATAAATGTACGTGCCTTTGCACTTGCATGATGAGAGCTTTCATTTGATGCACAGTTTTCATGGTTGTCTTCACCAAAAATACATGTAAGTCCAATGGTGCCTATAAGTGGAGAATGAACATTTAGCAACTTTGCATTTTAGGTTAAACTGACAGAGAGTAAACTGCTTTTGGGAGTTCATAATCTCTATATGAGAAGAAGGGTAGGTGAATTATACTATAAATTTATGTATCATTATCAGTCTAGTAATATTAAATCAGTACACATCACATTAAAATGATAACAAATCTTTTCTTTAAAGTTTTTTTTTAGAACTTAAGAGCACAAATGTGAAATCATAATTATCAAACATATACCTGACTTCCTGTCCATGTGTCCGTGTGCTTTTCTTTCTAGCCACTGACTGTGTGCTTTGCTTTCTGCTTGGCACATCACGTGTGCTTTGCTTTCTGGTCGGCACATCATGTGTGGTTTGTTTTTCATTCGGCGACTCCTTTATCTCTTCACTGCTGCTAGAGCTTGAGCTTGAGCTCTCTTCATCAGAATTAGTTGTGGATTTCTTTGAGGCCATGCTCTGCTCCTCCGCTGCTGCCTCAAATCAGCTCTAAGGGTGGTTCGTGTTTTGCTACAGAGCAGATACAAAGAAAAAGGAAAAGGCTGACGTAACGTATTCATCCCCTCATTCATGTTGAAAATCTAACCAGAGAGACCAAACAATAGCTAGAACCAAAAGCGATTGCATCCTGCATGGTATTTACTGTAGCCATTGCAGAAAGCACTCGAAGTTATACCTAATGAAACTGGTTAAAACCAAGGCTCTGGCTCTTTGTAGTGGAACAAAGGACTTTTGTTGACAAAAGTTCTTTGTAGTGGAACAAAGGGCTTTTGCTGGCAAATGAGGAGTGATTTAAAACAAATACAGCACTAGTGATCCAGGTCTCCAGCAAAAATGTTTTGGTTTGGGTAGTCCAAAATAAAATTCAGGTAACAACAGCCACTGGCGAGAGAGTGCTGATGAAGGGACAGAATTCCCGTCTTGAGTTTCTGATTATGAGACTGTAATTATATCTGTTTCATAATTCATAAACTCTTTCCCTTTATTAGACACGATGATACTCCACATTATTATTACACCATGGTAAAGAATTACAACACTTTTGAGCTGGATGCTACTCCAAGGTATTGTTCACTTCGTACAGTTCGCTTAAAGGAAATGTTATGGGATCGACAAGTAAGCTTATGATTGGCGATTCATGACAAAATTCCGTATTTTCGCCAAAAAAAATCTGTTTTTTTTTTTCCGCGACAAAACCACTTTTATCATGAAAAAAAAACATAAAAAAAACTGGTATGCATTTTTACTGCAATAAGTTGATGGCCGTTTTTTCACGAAAAAAAAACAACAAACTAGCCCACACAGTAAATTTTTCGTGAAAAGCCACCCCCTTTTTTTTTTTTTTTTTTTGGCGAAAAAAATGACGGGCATAATACGGGGCACTGTTATACCAAACTGGCCATAGGGCTGAAGATCAGTTCTGATACCGAGCTCAAGGTGTATGAGAGCTGAAGGCCTACAGCACAGTTATGCACGCTAAATGCAGGAGGTTGTGATCCACATGTACAACCACTGAGTCAGTGACAACCAATAATTTTGAAAGAAGAAGAGCGGAACGCAGAGAGAGAGAGAGAGAGAGAATCCAGTTCATACTGTGACATAGATATGCTGGTGTACCGCTGGCCGTATTCACGCTGTGCACAGCGTCTGTGATTCAGTAACGGCCAGCATCCACGTGTGTGTGTCAGGTCGCTGTACCGGCCGCATTCACAAGGTCTGATGCATGAAGGCTCTTCAGTGTCAGACCAAAGTAAGCAAGCTGCCTCAGCCGGTCAGCGGTGCAGGGCACACGTGTCTGAAATTCTGGCTTGAATTGTATCAGACAATTCAAAGATCCACGATACTACTCGGTGCTACTTTGACACACATGTGTGGTCATTTGTGTATACGCAGTGCCATCATGCAGAGGATACAAAAACATTGTCTGCTAGAGCTTACTGCCTGCAACACAAGTGATATTGTTCTACTTGATTGCATAGCATGGCGACACACAGTATGCACACTTTTCACACCTTGACTGTACGACGAGAGAGACAGAAGATGGGTGTGAACAGAACAGTATGTTGTATTCACCTGGTGAGCTTGGGCGAGCCAAATGAGTGCCGTATTCTGATTGCAATGGTGCCCCATATTTGGCTTTTTTTTCACGAAAAAAACTGACAGCTTTTTCGCGCAAAAAAAAAAACAAAACAAAAAAACTGTCTTGACTTTTTTTGCGGAAAAACTTTTTCTACAGAAAAACTGACTTTTTTCACAAAAACCTGTTTTTTTGCCCAAAAAACTGTCCGTTTTTAGGACAAAAAAAAAGAGGTTTTTCCCGTGAAAAAAGTCTGTTTTTCTGGAGAAAAAGTTTTTTGAGAAAAATTTGCTATCAGGTTTTTTTGTTGTTGTTTTTTTTTTTGGCGAAAAAAGGAAATTGCCTGTTTTGACACCCCCCCCCCCCACACACACACACACACACACATACACACAAAATCGCGAACAAGTGCCATTTTTGGCTCCCTTGTGTAACAATGGGAGTCTATGTTGTAACCCTCCGTCGTCTGTGTGTGTGTGTGTGTGTGTGTGTCTGTGTACTGTCTGTCTGTCTGTGGGTGTGTCCGCAGTAAACCTTAAACATTGGCATTTTCTCAGAATCTACAAAGAGCAGAGTCACCAAACTTGGCATACCGATAGAAAGCCATAAGACCTTTCAAAATATATAATTTTGAATGAATAAAATATATAATTTTGAAGAAAGCTGTCTGTTTGAAAATTTTACATAGGCATTTTCTTGGAGTCTACAAATGCCAGAGGTTTTGAACTTTGCATGATGATAGACATTGATAAGAACTTTACAGATATACATGTATTCAATGGCCTTGTGTGAAGGTCAAGGTCAGACAAGTTATTTTCCGCATTTCCGTAGAAAAACCTTAACATTGGCATTTTCTCAGAATCTACAAACAACACAGGCACCAAACTTGGCATGCTGATAGACAGCCATAAGGCCTTTCAAAATATATCATTCTGAGTGACCTTGACTCAAGGTCAAGGTCACTAAAGCTGTTTGTTTTAAAATTTTGCATTGGCATTTTCTTGGAATCTACAAAAAACCGGAGGTTTTAAACTTTGCATGATGATAGACATTGATAAGAACTTTACAGAAGTACATGTATTCAATGGCCTTGTGTCAAGGTCAAGGCTGTACAAGCTATTTTCCGCATTTCCGCAGTAAACCTTAACATGGGCATTTTCTCAGAATCTACAAAAAGCAGAGGCACCAAACTTGGCATGCCTATAGACAGCCGTAAGACCTTTCAAAATATATCATGTTGAATGATCTTGACTCAAGGTCAAGGCCACTAAAGCTGTCTGTTTTAAAATTTTGCATTGGCATTTTCTTGGAATCTACACAAACCAGAGGTTTTAAACTTTATATGGTGATAGACATTGATAAGAACTTAACAGATATACATGTATTCAATAGCCTTGTGTCAAGGTCAAGGCCGTACAAGCTATTTTTGTGAAACCGTAACATTGGCATTTTCTCAGAAACAACAAACAGCAGAGGCGCCAAACTTGCCATGCTAATAGACATTGATAAGAACTATATATACCCATACCACTTTAAATGACCTTGACTTTGAGTCAAGGCCATTAAAGCTGTCTGTTGTCAATTTCAATATTACCGTCTTTGGAGAAACTACAAATACTAGAGGCATCCAACTTGGTGTAATGATAGACATCTTATTTGAATGACCTTGGCCCAAGGTCAAGGCCATATAGTCATTTTTGGGGAAAAGTGTAATATTGCCAGGAACTAAGAACACCAGAGACACATTACTTGGCTTGATGATAGATAGTGGTAAGATTTTTTACAAACATACTCTTTTGAATGACCTTGACCCATGTCACAAGGGAGCCATGGAGGCTTTTGCCTCTCTAGTTTGTGTGAAAAAATCAACTTTTTGTGAAAAAAAAAAAAAACTGTTTTGTCACGAAAAACTGCATTTTTGTCATCTTTCGCCAATCATAGACAAGTCTATTGTTAACACAACAGTTTTTGTGCCCTCCTCCTAGTTATCCCCCCATACTGGGACCACAAACTACCGTTACATGGCACTACTTGCCTAGGGTATTACCTGCAGGAAATTAAGATCTATACAAGCATGCAAGCAAATTTTATGTTTATAGCAACCTGCATGGCACTGCATTAGCTGGAACTAAGCATGTGGCTTGTTGTAGTTCAATGTTCATCAACGGTCCAGAGATGTCATGAGCTATTATATATATATGTCATTTGTTTAAAACTGCCTTAGTGGCATGGATTTGCTAATACTTAGGCCCTACAGACTTAATTATATATATATACTGCAGGATGAGCAACTCCCATTACGTCACGAACATTTCGCACAGATGCTGCAAGTGCCACTACTGAGTCAGTGGTCTTCCCACAGTCATGTTAGAGCTCTGCAAAATGTGCAGTGTTGCCATCGACCCCATGTGACTTGTACTGCTGGCACTAAATTTGAGTTCACTGAGAAGGCCATTGACTGTAGCTAGTCTGTTTCATACAAACATGTCAGCTGTCATTTGCCCCAGGGTTGATTAGATGGCAGGCATATGTTCTGGCTCGCATTTTGCACCATCTAAATGGTATCATGCGCTTGTCAATCTGTGGGCAAAAAACTTGACTCATGCCCCTTTAACCATATGACAGCAGTGTTTGGGTGATTTCACTCCTGACTGAGGAGCGATAAGCAAATCACTGCTATTTCTTTGAATTAAGCAAGAATGCAGTCTGTTTGCTAGTATTTTCACAAACTTTCAAATCTGATAAGACCAGGCTAGATGTTACCAAGTAAACTTTTACGTTATGACCCTGCCTCTCTAAACTCTTTTTTCTGTTTTCAGCACGGTTCAGCACATTTAAATATGGCGGAATGGAATGGTGCGTGAAAATTAATTTTAATCGTACTGTTAGTCCCCATCAGGAAATCGCCATGTCGTATGTATGCGACAAAACAAAAAAATCGGATACAACAAAAAGCGAGTACAGTACTCCTCGCTTAACGTCACTACCGTTTAAGGTCACACCTCTGATAAGGTCAATCAGGTTGTTGGTCCCGGCCAAAAGCCTTCTTTGTACCATTTAGAATTCCTCGCTTAGCGTCACCTCGGATAAGGGAAAACCTCGGATTACGTCACCCCCGTTTTGGTTCCCAAATGGAGAAGACTACCGCTTAAGATGAAATCCATGTGATGAGAGTGGCTTCCCTTGGAAACAACACCCGGATTTGCACTGCGAGGTGAAGACGAAAGAGACGAATTTGTATTTCGTTTTTATTCCATGAGATGATACCCAAAGACTGAAAATGGAAACTGGAAGGGGGGGGGGGGGGGGGCTTGTTTTTGATGAACTGACGAGAAAGATAGTTTACCGCAGATGAGTATACTTACAAAAGATTTCTTATTTCGTTCAGGGTCCTTTTAGATCTAGAAATTGGTGCAATTTTTGTGAAAGAGATAAGAGCGGCAATGCAGGGAGCAATGTGGCGATATGATGGTGGTGATGATACTTATGTTGTTAGAGAGCGAGGGACGGGGGGGGGGGGGGGGGGGGGGGGGGGGAGAGCGAGAGACCTGGTTAATTTCTAGGCTTAGTCGGAAGGCAAGTTGAAGTACTTTTGCAGTTCACGAAACATCAGTGCAACCATCCCTCAACCATGTAACAGGGGCAAGATGTTTGAAGGGGGCTTGACATCAGCGGCTGGGGGGCGGGGGGCGGGGGGGCGATCCACAGGGTTCGGGAAAAAAATAAAAAGGGGAGGGGGGGATATGCATTTGCGTTCGTTTGTGCTTGTGTGTGTGTGGTGTGTGTGTGTGTGTGTGTGTGTGTGTAGAATTACATATTTTGGCGGAGTCTTTCGGTTTAAAACTGATGTGAAAAAATGACGTAATCGCCAAATATTGAGCTCCTCGGATAAGATCAAGTTTTTTACTGGTAGTTGATCTTATCAGAGGACTGTTTAGCGTGCCCCTCGGATAAGATCAAAATTTTTTTTGGTCCCGTGGGGGGTCACCTTAAGCGAGGAGTACTGTATTTACCTCTTCTGACTAGCTTAGGTCTAACCAGTTAAACAGAATCATTTGTTGTACGCCCCCTGCATCAACGGTCAGGTGCGGCTGGGTCGTTGGATATAAGTACGGGTGTTCACCTTATGGCTCAGTAACTCCTTGGAATGTGCTTCGAGTATCAGCAAATTGTAGTTTACGGAAATGTGTCCAAGGTGAAGGTTAGCCTACACAGCGGAAGTAGAATTCAACCTTTTTTCAGAATTGTGCAATTTGGAGATGTGCAGGGCATGTGTCTCCTCCACAGGCTCATGTCACAGGCTCTAGGACTGTCACCTCCACTTTTTGCAAATGCTGCCAACATAATGAGATCCACTCTCACTACCGACGGTTTTTACATTTCTACAAGATAATGTTCAAACGGCTAGGAAGCATCCCCGCCGGGCCGCTAAATACTACTATAGATCGAAGTAGAAAAGGCGGTGACTGACTTCACTGAAGGCCGGAGGCCTTATAGTAAGTTCGTTACACACCGAACAAAAGCACCTTTTTTTCTAACGATTCTTTGTGAACACATTTTATTGAAATTTATCCGCGGCACCCGCCGCAGTCGGACCTGGCAGTTCAGTAAGCTCCGGCCGGCCCACGTCAGGTAGTCCGTCAGTCACGTGACACCGGGGAGGCTCAGTCAGGTCAATTTTGTCCAACGTACGCCAGCTGCAAAACGCGTCACTCATCAGTGTCACTGCCGAGTACGCACTACATACACTTTACTGCGCACAAAATATCTCAGTCAGTGTACTGATCGAGTTTTAACCGGCTAAGTAGTTTCAAAGCGAGACTGTGACTGACGTTTTTGTTACAGAGACTTGAAACTACTGACACTGACCGTGCACTGACACTGACACTGACAATACGCTCATCCGAGTAGCCGCCAAGACTGGAACCGTGACTGACAGCGGCGTGTCTCTGATGTTCTTAGCAGTTCCAGGCAGTATTACGACGTTCTCGAAACAGTTTGTATGACCTTGACCTTGGGTCAAGGTCATTCAAATGAGATCTCATCAAAGTTTATCATTTTGCCAAGTTCAGTTGACGCCTCTAGTATTTGTAGTTCAGTCCTGCGAAAACGGTAATGTTGAACTTCACGCCGGACAGCTTTAACTTGATGACCTCGAGTCAAGGCCATTCAAAAAGGTAGTGTCTGGACAGTAGGGGTGTTCGGTTTTCCGGTTAAAATCGGTCCGAATTTCTCACGGTTCGGTAAACCGGTTCAGTTGGCCTTAAAAAACCGGAAAACCGCGGTTTCAGTTTTCTAAGGGACATCACTCGTCGTGTAAAGCACAGGCAAAATGGCAGAAACAGAGAAATTCGTAGCGAACACACTGACGTGGTGGAAGATAAACGAACATGGCTTTCCAAATCTGGCATCACTGGCGAAATGTTATCTTTCCATCCCTAGCTGTTACCAGTGTCCCCGCAGAACGGGTGTTCTCTACAGCAGGAGATATCCTGACAGACAAGAGAGCTTATCTGAAAGCCAAACATGTTGATCGAATGATCTTCTTGAGAAAGAACACGGAATGACTGAATTTAGAGAGATCATTCACTTTACATGCTTGCTTGACAAACTATTCGCGTTCTGTCTTTTTCCTCAGCAAACAAGGGTTTTGTTTTCTGGAAGTTCATCAGGCAGTAGCTAACAGGCAGTAGCACCCAGAACACTTTTTGGCTCACTTGTGTAACAAAGTGAGTCTATGTAATAACCCTCCGTCGTCTGTGTGTGTGTGTGTGTGTGTGTGTGTGTCTGTCTGTCTGTCTGTCTGTCTGTGTGTCCGCAGTAAACCTTAACACTGGCATTTTCTCAGAAACTATGAGCAGCAGAGGCACCAAACTTGGCAAGCTGATAGACAGCCATAAGACCTTTCAAAGCATAATATTTTTTATCATAGTGATTGACCTTGACCCAAGGTCAAGGTCACTAAAGCTGTCTGTTTGGAAATTTTACATTGGCATTTTCTCAGAATTTAGAAAAGACAGAGACATCAAACTTAGCATGGCGATGGATATTGACAACACCTTTACTGACATACCTGTATTCAGTGACTTTGAATCAAGGTCAAAACCATACAAGCTGTTTTGCGGAAAACCTTCCAAAACCTTAACATTGGCATTTTCTCAGAAACAATGAACAGCAGAGGCACCAAACTTGGCAAGCTGATAGACAGCCATAAGACCTTTCAAAACATACTATAATGATTGACCTTGACCCAAGGTCAAGGTCACTAAAGCTGTCTGTTTGGAAATTTTACATTGACATTTTCTCAGAATTTAGAAAAGCCAGAGACATCAAACTTTGCAAGATGATAGACATTGACAACACCTTTACTAACATACCTGTAATCAGTTACTTTGAATCAAGGTCAAGGCCATGCAAGCTGTTTTGCGGAAACCGTCCAAAACCTTAACATAGGCATTTTCTCAGAAACAATGAAAAGCAGAGGCACCAAACTTGGCAAGCTGATAGACAGCCATAAGACCTTTCAAAACATACTATTATGATTGACCTTGACCCAAGGTCAAGGTCACTAAAGCTGTCTGTTTGGAAATTTTACATTGGCATTTTCTCAGAATTTAGAAAAGCCAGAGACATCAAACTTAGCATGGCGATGGATATTGACAACACCTTTACTGACATACCTGTATTCAGTGACTTTGAATCAAGGTCAAGGCCATACAAGCTGTTTTGCGGAAAACCTTCCAAAACCTTAACATTGGCATTTTCTCAGAAACAATGAACAGCAGAGGCACCAAACTTGGCAAGCTGATAGACAGCCATAAGACCTTTCAAAACATACCATAATGACTGACCTTGACCTAAGGTCAGGGTCACTAAAGCTGTCTGGAAATTTTACATTGGCATTTTCTCAGAATCTAGAAAAGCCAGAGACATCAAACTTTGCAAGATGATAGACATTGACAACACATTTACTGACATACCTGTATTAAGTGACTTTGAATCAAGGTCAAGGCCATTCAAGCTGTTTTGCGGAAAACCTTCCAAAACCTTAACATTGGCATTTTCTCAGAAACAATAAACAGCAGAAGCACCAAACCTGGCTTGCTGATAAACAGCAGCAAGACCTTTCAAGACTTACCATTTTGAATGACCTTGACTGAAGGTCAAGGTCGTCAAAGCTGTGTAATTGGAAATTTAAAATTGCCATTTTCTCGGAATGTAGTGGTACCAGAGGCATCAAACTTTGCATGGCATGATAGACATTGACAAAACCTGTACTGGCATAACCTGTACTGGCATACTTGTATTCAATTTCCTTGGGTCAAGGTCAAGGCCATTCAAGATGTTTTGTGGAGACTTTAACGTTAGCATTTCCTTGGAAACAACAAACAGCAGCAAGGCACAATGATAGGCAGCAAAGAGACTTATGCAGACATACCCATTTGAGTGACCTTGACTCAAGGTCAAGGTCATTACAGCTGTCTGTTGTGAAATTTTACATTACCATTTGTACAGAAACTACAAAAATTAGAGTTATCAAATTTGGCATAATGATAGTCACTGATAAGCTCTTCACTTACAGATCTCATTTGAATGACCTTGACCCAAGGTCAAGGTCATAGAAGCTGTCCTGGGAAAACTGTTATGTTGCCATTTGCCGTTTTCTTAGGAACTATGAACACAAGACACCTTATTTCGTGATAGCTAGTGATAAAAGCTTTAGAAACATACTCTTTTGAATGACCTTGACCCATCTCACAAGTGAGCCAAGGAGGCTTTGCTCCTCTAGTTGTTTTTAGTTGTGTTACGTTGTGACGTACCTACCTAGGGTCAGACCTGAAATAAATTGAGTTTGGTTACATTGCAGAATCGAGTTCTCTCTCTCTCTCTCTCTCTCAGCAAGAGCAGTGTGTGTGTGTGTGTGTGTGCGTGCGTGCGTGCGTGCGTGCGTGCGTATGTGTAACTATAGATGTAAAATCCAGTGTGAAAGCAAGGAAATGTCACAAACGAATTCAGTTCACAGAACAAAAACTTGGAACAGGCATTTAATCTTTCAATACACATTGTGTTTTTCTAACCAATACGACATTCGCAACTTCAGATGAAAAGGACGTTAAACCCCCAAACACCCCCCCCCCCCACCCGCAACTTCAGATTCCGCCAACGGTTTCACAAACTCAAAATTGAAAAGCAAACTCCCAAATCTACCCACAGTGGAGGAGGGAAATAGCCTCTGAGTTAGGTAGCTAGCGCCATAAACTCCAAAAAAAATTCAATACAGAGGTTATTTCCCTTGCTTGCTATGCGCCTTTACCCGGGGTGATCTACAACCAGTTGTAACTTTTAGCCGGTTAACCGGTTTTAAACCTCGGTTTTCTATTGGAAAAACCGGTTTGAGAAATCGCACCGGTTCCACCCTCTACTGGACAGGTCTCATTTCTGTCTATCACCTTACCTTGGTTGGTGTTTCTGCTTTTTGTTGTTTCTGAGAAAATAATAATAATAATAATAATAATAATAATGATGAGTATTGTATAGGCGCTTTACCCAATTTCATGAATCGGCTCAAAGCGCCGCGAACTGAACCCAACACGCACGCTCACGTGAATCACACGCATTCTCTCACACACTGGACATAAGCACGTTACAATCACGTGGTGCGAAGGGTCAGCTCAGCTATTTAAATTTCGGAATTCAGAATTGCATGTATTTTTCAAATTTGGTGGGCTGAACATTTCCAAAGCAGAGGGGGAGGAAGCCGGAGTACCCGGAGAGAACCCCCGACGATCGGCCCGAATGAACGGTGCCACATACGAGAAGGAAAAATTCTTTGCCCCGAGTGGGACTCGAACCCCTGACCTCTCGCATTGGTGACAAGTCTCTTAACCATATAGACCACCGACCGCCCCAACCGTGCCGTTGGAGTTTCCTAAAAACTGCTTGTATGGACTTGACCTTGGCTCAAAGTCATTGAATACAGGTAAGTCAGTAAAGTTACCAGTGTCTATCATCATGCAAAGATTAATGCCTCTGGTATTTCTATATTCTGAGAAAATGCACCCCCCCCCCCCCCAAAAAAAAAAAAAAAAAAAAAAAATTCCAGACAGACAGCTTTAAGTACCTTGACTTTGAGTCAAGGTCATTTAAATGCTTGCGTGTATAGGTCTTATCGTCGTATATCAGAACGCCAGGTTTGGTGCCTCTGTTGTTGTTTCTGAGAACTGAATACCCATGTTAAGGTTTCCCAAAAATAGCTTGTATGGCCTTGACTTTGACACAAGGTCATTGAATACAGGTATGTCTGTATAGACTATCACAATGCAAAGTTTAAAACCTCCTGAGAAAATGCCAATGTAAAATTTCTAAGAAGACAGCTTTAGTGACCTTGAGTCAAGGTCATTCAAAACTAAATGCTTTGAAAGGTCTTATGGCTGTCCATCAGCATGCCAAGTTTGCTGACTCTGCTGTTTGTAGATTCTGAGAAAATGCCAATGTTAAGGTTTACTGCGGACACACACACACACACACACACACACACACACACACACACACACACACACACACACATTATAACACAGACTCCATTTCCGTATCATGATTCCACAGAGAAGGAATACTTGACGTCAGGACACTGGTACCGCAAACCCATTGAAAGCTTCCACCTAGAGCCGACATCTTCCCGCAACCAACCACCAGTGCTAAAAGCTTTTAATCAAAGCGGAAACGATTCGATACTGCAGTACAAACAAGAAAGACCTAGAGAACAAATCAGAAACAAATCACACTCTACCACTCCAAACCGAAAGAGAGAGGCTACAAGGACGGAGAACAAAACAAGCAGACCGGGCTGGTCGAGTTACTGGAAGACGATTCTCCAAATTTCACGTTATTTTGTCCGTTTTGTTGTTGTTCTCTCTCTCTCTCTCTCTCTCTCTCTCTCTCTCTCTTCAACTGTAAGACCTATGCCGGAAAGACACTAGATCCGCTACGCTATAGGGGGGGGGGGGGGGGGGGAGGAGGAGGGGAGAGAGAGAGAGAGAGGCTGGGTAGCTTCCTTTGATTGAAAAACGCTGTCTGATTGGCCAGACCATTTCCACGGGTACATGTCGTTTTTCACATACCCGTTTCAGTCAAAGATCCAACACACTAGCCGATGAACTGACTGGACAAGGGGCTGAACAAAGACACTGCCCCCCTAATGCAGATGTTTTTCTTGTGTATTGCTGCTGTAAGTTCCGGGTCTGTGAAACAGGTATGTGAAAAATAACACGTCCTTTGCGGCCAGTTGGCGGCGCCTCGGTTGCCAGTCGCCAGCCCATGCTTTGTCTGGAATTCGGCTTCTTTGATGATAGCGGGCATTAGCGGCGATACGAGTGACAAGTTGCATGATAGCCCGAGTCGAGACAAGTTTGACTTGATAGTGTCAAAGTCAGTTCTGGTAGTTGTGAAATAATATTATTAGGCGTCAGATAATTAGATATATGCCTACATCTCCACTGCATGCACACAGATCCTCACTGATTTGACACCACAGTTAAAGGTTAACCACAGGCAAAAGAACTTTCTTTCGTGCACTGGTACTATAAAATATCTGGTATATATAAAGAAGTAGATCGCATTACATGTGTGTGTGTGTGGGGGGGGGGGGGGGAAAGACTCAGACATTTTAATTGTTCAGACATATTGTCCATAACAATGGAGTGAGCAAGAAACAGTCAAAAAGAGCGCGCGCGCGCGCACACACACACACACACACACACACACACACACACACACACACACACACACACACACACACACACACACACACACACACACACACACTCAACACTGGCAAACAGTGCCACACTGGACATGGTACACACTAAAGCAACCAGCAATGTTAAACGGTGCTAAACAATGCCATCACAACACAGGCGGGCAGCTCGTGAATACGATCTACACACGGCTAGGGAAACCACAGTTTGCAAGTGAAGCAACAGCTTTATCAACTGTGTCACTGCGGAGTCTGAAGGCATGGAAAACAAACCTTGCCAGGTTAGAGGCAGAGGTCAGATCTGTGACACGAAGAATAGACTATCGTTTCGTTCGGTAGTAATTTAAATCTAAGCAGGGGCGCCGGAAGATGTTGGGGGGATCTCAGAATCTCAGAGGGGGGAAAACGCCAGAGCCAGTGAAAGGAAGGACGTTGCCCGGAGAAAGTGAAAAGCGGAGGGGGGGGGGGGGGGGGCGCGTTCAGATGCTGCACAGACAAAAACCTTTCCGAACCAGGGAGCCACTGAAAGGAAAGACGTTGCCCAAAAAAAGTAAAAAGCGGGGGGGGGGGGGGGGGGGGGGGGGATTATCAGACGACTTTCTGCCAAGTCGTTTTGATATTTCATGCAACGGCTAAACTGAGTTCTCTGTTGGGTGGGATGAGGGAGAGAGCAGGAAGAGGGGTAGGGGGAGGGGGGGGGGGGGGTTAGGGGAAGGGGGGGGGGCAAGACCATGGCTTTGCCCCCCCCCCCCCTCTTGCCATAGTCACCTTTTTCCAGGGGGGGGGGGAAGATACTCTTGCCCCTCCTGCTTGGGTACAGGGGGGCAGCTCCCCCCCCCCCCCCCCGGTTCCGGCGCCCCTGCTAAGTCTGATAAATACTTGACACGCAGAGAGAGAGAGAGAGAGAGAGAGCACAAGTTTCAAACCATTTGCATGTCGAGAATTATCTTACAGATCCTTAAACACACACACACACACACACACACACACACACACACACACACACACACACACACACACACACACACACACACACACACACACACATCTCCTGTCACCCCTCATGGTCAGTCACACGTGGTTTCATGCTCGTTTTAAACGGGACTTGCCTCTCGTCGTCTACCGCCCTCACGCCAGTGGGAAGTGGTTGGGGCAAGTTGTAACGGGACCCATCAGTGTGCCGTTAGCTATTACATGTACGTGGCCAATACCCGAACAAGCCAGTTATGACGGCTTAACGGCGCAAAAAGGTGATAATTATAATTATCACAAGATAATTGTAATTATCTCTCTGCGCTCTTAGAGCAGCAGCATGGCGAGAAAAAAGGGATAATTACAATTATCACTGATCTCGAGATCATTGTAATTATGAGAGATAATTACAATTATCTTTCATAATTATAATTATTACCTTTTTGCGCCATTAAGCCGTCATCGCCAGTGACAGCCGTATTCACAATAGGGTGCGAACTCGACGAGCTGTCTGGCTGTCTGACTAGAGTCGACCGCTCGTCTGAGTGTGATGCAACGTGCCGTCATGTTGCGCTGGCTAGCCTCGACCGCTCGCCGGAGCGGTGTGATGCAATATGACGGCACGTTGCGCCGTCTCTCGGGCGGACTGCCGGCCGCGAGGTTGCAAAATTAATAGTGCTGTCTTGTGCTGTGACGATTTTGATTCAGGATGTGATTCGTGCGTGGACACTTAGGAGTTAATGCCATGTGTCTCAACTTTACAAAAGAGTGGTTTTATGGAAGGTTTTTGTTATTTTGCAAGATATGTGGACAGGTAACCCCGCCCACACCCTTATTCCGTAACGAAACGTCAATCATGCCATAGTGGGTTCCAATACCCCAGTGTTTTGGGTAATTTACTAGTTCACTGAATGAGGATCACATGGAGTTTTGTCAAGACGGTCCGCAACCGAGCCAAATCTGACCATAAACTGCCGTACTAACAGGGACTGTTCAAAGCGAGGAGCACTTTGCAACAACTAGAGAGGCAAAAGCCTCCATGGCTCCCTTGTGACACAGGTCAAGGTCATTCACAAGAGTATGTTTGTAAAGCTCTTATCACTATCCATTATCATGCCAAGTAAAGTGTCTTTGGCGCTCTGAGTTCATGGCAATATTACAATCTTCCCCGAAACAGTTTGTATGGCCTTGACCTTTGGTCAAGGTCATTCCAATGAGATCTCATCAATGTCTGTCATTATGCGAAGTTTGATGCCTCTAATATTTGTAGTTCCTCCGAAAACAGTAATGTTAAAATTTACAACAGACAGCTTTAATGACCTTGACCTTCAGTCAAGGTCATACAGAAAGGTAGGTCTCATTGCTGTCTATCACCATACAATGTACCTCGTTAGGTGCCTCTACTGTTTGTTGTTTTGGAGAAAATGCCAAGGTTAAAGTTTCCAAAAAAAAAAACCGCTTGCATGATCTTGACCTTGACTGAAAGTCACTGAACACAGGTATGTCTGTAAAGGTGCTGCTAATGTCAATCATTGTACATATAGTTTGATGCTTCTGACTCTTCTGGATTCTGAGAAAATGCAAATGTAAATTTTGCCAACAGACTGTCTTAATGACCTTGACCTTGAGTCAAGGTCATTTAAGGTAGTATGTGTGCATAGGTCTTATCACTGTCTATCAGCAGGCCAGGTTTGGCGCCTCTGCTGTTTGTTGTTTCTGAGAAAATGCCAATGTTAAGGTTTCACAAAATAGCTTGTACGGCCTTGACCTTGACACAAGGCCACCGACTACATGTATGTCTGTAAAGTTCTTATCAACGTCTATCATCATGCAAAGTTTAAAACCTCTGGTGTTTGTAGATTACGAGAAAATGACAATGTAAAATTTTCAAACAGAGAGCGTTAGTGACCTTGACCTTGAGTCAAGGTCATTCAAAATTATATGTTTTGAAAGGTCTTGTGGTTGTCTATAAGCAGGCCAAGTTTGGTGCCTCTGCTGTTCGTAGATTCTGAGAAAATGACAACGTTAAAGTTTTCTGCACACACACACACACACACACACACACACACACACACACACACACACACACACACACACACACACACACACACACAGACGACGGAGGGTTAATACATAGACTCCCATTGTTACACAAGGGTGCCAAAAAATTAATTAAAAAATATAATGGCACATTTTTACCTGGTAAACATAGGTATTTCCTGAAAGCTTGGAAACTGCTGAATACAATGAAATAATTGTTTTGGACGTATTTTGACTTGCTGGGGGTGTAACAGCTGGGCTCTAAAAGTTGTCTGTCGCTTTGTGCTATCCTCTGCACTCCGTGAACACCCTGACACAAAGCTGCTGACTAAATACAGCACTCAAAATAAATTACCTTTACAAGCTACATGACAATTTTACTCTGGTTAGCAATCAAAAACTGACTGTGGTTGTCTTATTATCTGAAGACCGTGTGATTGCATTTTACAACAACAAACTGCACAGCGGACTGCCTCTGAGAGTAACCAATGACAGCAGAAGCTGCAGTCTCCAGTTCATTGAGAGGAACCAACTCCACTGATATTGTAGAAAATATTAGAACAAACTAATGACACAACTAACCAATGTACAACAATGACAAGGGATGACAACATGCCAAATTACGTCACCGCGTTCCAAAGTAGATGCACATTACTCTGTCTTGTATTCCCTATGGCTCAGTTCAAAGCTTTTGAGTGTACATGTAATTCTTTGAGGTGATGTTGGAAATACTTTTAATAGTCAGACTCCTGTATTCTCAGCTGTGAGCCAGTATTGAGGAAAATCATTTTCGGTGTAGTACTGATTTGTGTGCTTGAAAAAAATAAGTTCATAAAAATAAATCTACAGAGAAAAAAATGATAACCAATTTTTTTAATCCGTTTTTTTGCCACAAAACCGCTTTTGTCGCGAAAAGAGTCAATCTTTCCGCAAAAAAAAGAAAAGATGTCGCGAAAAAATGTTTTTCGCAACAAAAAAAAAAAGAAGGTCATGCACTTGTTCCGCAGAAAGTTGGTGTCCGGGTTTTTTTGGCGCAAAAAAATAGCCCACTCAGTCAGGTTTTTGCGAAAAAATCGCCGTCAGTTTTTCCGCGAAAAAAACACTGCCCTGTTTTTTCGCGAAAAAAATGACGGGTGCTTTTTCGCGGAAAAAACTGCTTTCACTTTTTTCGCGCAAAAACCTTTTCTGCAGAAAAACTGATTGTTTTTGCGGAAACCTGTATTTTTCGCGAAAAAGTCAGTTGTTTCGCGAAAAAGTCTTCTTTTTTTTCGCGAAAAACAAACTTTTTTCCGCGAAAAAGTGCATTTTTCTGATGAAAAACTTTTTACGCGAAAAAATCACTATCAAATGTTTTCGCAATGAAAGGAAATAGCCGCTTTTTCGCGAAAAAAAGTTTTCGCGAAAAAGTGCCGTTTTCTCGCGACAAAATCGACTTTTTGGGGGGGAAAAACTGCTTTGTTGCGAAAAAAAAACCTGCATTTTTGTCTGCTTTCGCCAATCCAAAATTGTCTTTCCGCGAAAAATCCGGGTTTTTTTTTTTTTTTTTTTCGACGACAAAACCGCTTCTGTTGCGAAAAAAAAACGTCAATCTTTCCACGAAAAAAAAAAAAAAAAAAATGTCGCGAAAAAACGGGGGTTTTTTTGCGGAAAAAATGGTATGCGCTTTTTCTGCAGAACGTTGGTGTCCGTTTTTTGGCGCAAAAAACTAGCCCACTCAGTCAGGTTTTCGTAAAAAAACGCCGTCAGTTTTTTTCACGAAAAAAACACCGCCCTGTTTTTTGCGAAAAAAAATGATGGGTGCTTTTTCGCAAAAAAAAACCCACAAAAAACTGCTTTTACTTTTTTCGCGGAAAAAAACCCTTTTCTGCAGAAAAACCGACTTTTTTCGCGGAAACCTGGGGTTTTTTTGTTGTTGTTGTTTTTTCGCAGAAAAAAGTCAGTGTTTTCGCGAAAAAAAAAAAATTTCGCAAAAAAAAACCCCATCTTTTTTCCGCGAAAAAGTCCATTTTCCTGAAGAAAAACTTTTTACGCGAAAAAATCGCTATCAAATGTTTTCGCTATAAAAGAAAATTGCCGCTTTTTCGCGAAAAGTTTTCCGTGAAAAACTGCCATTTTTTCGCGACAAAATTTACTTTTTCGCGAAAAACTGCTTTGTTGCGAAAAAAATGCATTTTTGTCTGCTTTCGCCATTCATACTTATGTGACGCTTACTGACAATTAGAGTGTCTAGTCAAATCAGAAGAATAATCTCCAGTGTCACTATTAACTTTTTTTAATGTAAAAAAAAACAAAAACAAAGATGGTATGCAGGTCTGCATGGAGTAGCTAAAAGAATCAATAATATTTGCATTTCAAGGATTCGCTTCTTGTTTTTTCTTTTTAATTTTCACTCGGAACACAGGGTGGGGGGGGGGGGTGGGCGTTTGGAGGTTTAACGTCCTTTTACACCATATACGAGGGCCACTCATTATATTTTGCAACCTGGCTTTTCAAGAACACTTACAACCAGTCTGTCTACTCAAGGTTTTGGAAGAACCTCCTATCAGCCTGTACACAATTTGCCATCCTCTCAAACCAGCTGACCATGACACCCAACCACACTGACTGGGGTAGGTCCAAAATGACACCCTCGAACAATGCTCGGGCATCTTCTGCGCTCTGAAACTGCTTTCCCTTCAACTGCCTCTTCACGGAAGGAAGCAAACAAGATGGCCACTGACCAGCCCAATATGTTGTTTCCATTTAATCACCTGCTGTCGTCACGGTCGTTCTTTTGTAATGCCATGTATTCGGGAGGACACACACACACACACACACACACACACACACACACACACACACACACACACACACACACACACACAGTCCTGTCAGTTTTACCTGACGTCTCGGCAGAACAACCTTTAGAAATGATCCCTAAAAGTATGATCTCTCGTATATCAGTGAATGTCTGAAAATCAGATCTTGAAGAAAATTTCTGTATGAATGATCGTTAAAGCTGTTTAGTTATCCTTTTTAACGTATGGTATCCTGCTGCGTAAAAGTCTTGCTTGTGATGTACGTTCAGTATACTCACTTCAGTCTGTATTGTATTGTATTTTCTCCTTGTTCTTATGGGCCGAATGGCCTGCAAAAACCGAATAAACTATTATTATTATTATTATTATTATTATTATTATTACACACACACACACACACACACACACACACACACACACACTACACTCTCTCTCTCTCTCTCTGAATGGAAACAACTGACCGGGCTTGTCAGACCAATCTTGGTTTTGGAAGAGAGACGTCAAGTTGTTTTCTTTGAAATCTATGACGTTTTCCTGATTGGGATGACGCATAATACATTTGACGTAATAACTTTGACTCGGATACAATTCTTGCAATGAAAACAGCCCCATGAAAATTGAAGTGCTGCTGCTGCGCAGTGTAAAGATCGAATTTATACCGGCTCAATGTGTTTAACAGACAAGTCTGCGCGGCGAACGTTTTTTCACTATGTGTTATGTCTGCTGCGCGCGCGCGCACACAGACACACACAGACATATGCGCGCGCGCACGCACGCACGCACGCACGCACGCACGCACGCACGCACGCACGCAGACTTGCGCGAGCCGCGTTTGTGCATGTGCTCCATTGAGACCTATGTGGTGTTCTCTCACTCTACTATGCTATTGAGTGAGAGTCAGTGGGAAGACAAAGCTCACTACATCAATGAAACTCCCGCTTTCCCCGTGTACAAATAGAGAACTTCCGAAAAGTGACGACACACCCCCACGTCAATCAAACATGACGTCGGCAAACTGACGCTGATACAGTTTTGCGTCAGTGCGCGTGTGCCTTTTCTGCGATGTTTGTGAGGCGTGTGGCTTGTGTAAAGGAAATGTGCTTCGAGTACAAATTTTCGAGTCAACTGACGACAACGGCTGCAGTGAATTTTTCTAATTTTTTTGTATATTTTTTATGGCACCCCAGGCTCATTATCTATGTATAGTAGGAGCGATTTTGAGATCTAAAATGTGTTCACCAGCACTTTCATCAGGTACGGCTTACGCCAAAAGTATAAAAGCGACAACCTCCAAAATTCACTCAGTTGAGAGTCCTTATTCATGCTATCTATGTCCCAAAATTGGAGTGGTTTAGGTAAATATTACGCCTTTAAACGCCAGAAAGCCACTTTTTTTGAAAAGGGCGATAACTCGCAAATCATGTGTGCAATCGTACCTGGATCGGGCCTTCTATTCAACAATCTTGATTCATTTAGAAACCCCAAATTTGAAATCGATCGGTTCAGTATTTTCGGAGAAATAGGCATCTGAACTGGGTTCACATGCAATGTCAACTCAGGCTCGGTTTACATGAAAACTATAAGAGCGACCATTTTCTAGTAGTGACTCTGTTCAGAGTCCGTATTCAAGGTATCTACTGCCAAAAAATTGAGTGATTTAAATAAATATTACGCCTGTACACGAAAGACAACCAACTTGTCTCAAAAGGGCGATAACTCCCAAATCACTTAAGCAATCATCACACGCTTGAATCGTCTAATGTATCATTTTGATATATTTGGATACGCCAAATTTGAAGCCATTCGGTTGAGTATTTTCGAAGAAACGGGCCTGGACACAATTCACACACACACAGCCGCACACACATCCGCACAGACGGCACTCACTGAGGAGGAGAAGCGCGTTCGGAACAGCATACATGCCAGCATCGATGACGCAGGTTTTCTTACGTCATTGTCAGAGTTACACTTGCATAATCGTCTCTGCGGGAGATCGGCAGTGACGTGCGTTTGTACCACAGATGCTTGCCTATGAACGTGGAAATTTTAGCCCGTCCTATTATGTTGTTTCCATTACTATGGAAACAACATAACAAGGAGGAACGGCCCCGTCCTACAAAGTTGTTTCTCCAAACTTCATTTTATTTTGTCTGTTTTGTTGTTATTGTTGCCTGTTCTCCCCTCTCCAAGTTCTACCAATGACACTAGATCCTCTACGACCTCGACCGATTAGCCACGTGACTGGGGGGTGGGGCCGGGTGGGGGAAGAAGGGGGAGAGAGAGAGAGAGAGAGAGAGGCAGAGAGAGAGGGTGGGTGGGTGGGTGTTTAGGAGTTTAACCAAAGATCTTGGAAACATAAATCTGATTCCAAGGTCTTTGGTTTAACGTCCTTTTCCACCACATAAGGGTGATATCAAAGACGGGGCAACGAGAAAAAGGCCAGCACAAATATTTGGCCCCAGCGGCCAGGATTCGAACTCTCGGCCCAAGCATTGACAGTCCTACGCTCTACCATTCGGCCACCCTGGCTGCCCAGAGAGAGAGAGATAGAGAGACGTCAGTTCCTTGAACTAAACATTTGACGTCAGCCTCAGGCAGGTCATACAGAGAGAGAGAGAGAGAGAGAGAGAGAGATGGCGTCAATTCCGTGAACTAAACTTTTGACGTCAGCCTCTAGCACTGAGATCGTCTGAGGATGCTTGTTCATGTCTTGTGATTTCCCTGTTGCCTTTGTGACTTCTCCGACTGAATTATTTTTCACATGAAATCTGGAAGATCTAGAGGGCTGATGAAATGTCGGAAGCAGTGACGATACTTGCAGATTTTGTCTGTGAACCAAACATTTGACGTCAGCCTCACGCTGTTCGTCTGACAGATGATACTTCTTCATATCTTGTGATTTCCTTGTTGCTTTTGTGACTTCCGTGACTGAATTAGTTTTGACATAAAATCTGGAAGATCTAGAGAGCTGATGAAACGTGGACTAAAGTGCCTTAGGTTGTACTTAGGAAATTGCAAAATTGGAACTTTGTTGACCGGCGCTTCTCGCAGAAACGTGAAAAAATGTGTTTATCTAAAAGCTCAGTTATTCTCAATACTAAAGCTATAATAGTGCAGCAGTTCATGTCATATGTGCAGTTGGCACAAGTGACAAAAATACCGGAATGATGAGTAATTTGAAGGAGTCTTTTCAAAGATATTTGACCTTATATGCAAACCACACCTACCTCGGAAATATTTTTCTTACACAAAACCTGTCAGAGCTACAGAGCTGTGCTACGAAAACAGGCAGTATAATTGGATGATCTTCCCAATTTCAGAAAATGAAGCCATTTGAACATTTTTTGGCGAAAACATTCGTAACATGACCGATTTTTTAAAATCGGCGATAACTCTTCTGAAAATGCGGCAGGCTAAAAATCGTGAATGGTAGCTCTGGAGAAGGTGAATTCCCATTTTATCTCAAAGCAAAAAGGCCTCCAACGAGGTGGTTTAGGAGATAGATATCATTACATCCGTCCACACACACACACACACACACACGTCTCACAACTCCCGCCAAAAAGAACGCAGCAGCATAGTGTGCACGTCAAGTGTCTATGACGCAGAGTTCGTTACGTCACTGTGTGCGTGAAAGTAAGTATTGTGTGGAGAAACGTCACAGTCTTGTTTTGTATTACTGAAACTTGCTGCTGCGCGTAGCAAAATCTGCCCCGTCTCATAAAGTTGTTTCTCTATAGAGAAACAACTTAAAAACAGTCACAGGGGGATAAGCCAGGGGAATAGGGTGGGTGGGTAACCAGCTGAACATTATTTTCGGCTAGACAGTCCAGAGTTGCAGCTACTATGTGGGCGCTGGCACTTTCATGATGAAGCAGTAGACCACGGACACCCGCTCGGGGACGCTGTTTGCACCATGCCTGGAAGACTTCAGGCAAACAGTGGTTAACATACCAGTCAGCCGTAACCGTCTTTCTGTCCTCAAGCAGTATGGTGGCAAAGTGGTCAGATTTTGCAAAGAAACAGGCTATCATTTGTTTGGAAGCACTTCTGTTTCGTTCTGAAGTTCACATGTGGGTTCTCACCTGGGAAGACCCACACCGCCGACTGTTGCTTCGTTTCGGGGTCGTATTGGTATACCCAGGTTTCGTCTCCTGTTACGATGTCCCATACCCGAGGGGACCTTCCTCCGTCAAATTTTCTTAGCATGTGGGTGCACCAGTTCACCCCACCCCAATTCTGCTCTTCAGTCAGGTTGTAGGGCACCCAACGGGTACAACGTTTCCCTATGCCAAGGCAGTCGTGAAGGACGCAAATGAGATTTCCCGATGAAATCTTCATGATATCCTGTGTTACAGCCTACATCATTTTTGGGTCCTTCTTAATCAGGGATTCTACCCTAGAGACGTTTGCTGGGGTAACGGTCGTTGCCATTCGACCACAACGGTCATCGTCTTCAACTGTTGTCTGGCCAGACATGAACCGCCGGAACCACCTAAAACTAGAGGAGCAAAGCTTCCTTGGCTCACTTGTGAGATGGGTCAAGGTAATTCAAAAGAGTATGTTTGTAAAGCTCCTATCACTAGCTATCCTGAAGTAGGGTGTCTCTTGTGTTCATAGTTCCTAAGAAAACGGTAAATGGCGAAATTACAGTTTTCCCAGGACAGCTTCTATGACCTTGACCTTAGGTCAAGGTCATTCAAATGAGATCTGTAAGTGAAGAGCTTATCAGTAATTATCATTATGCCAAGTTTGACAGCTCTAGTTTTTGTAGTTTCTGTACAAGTGGTAATGTAAAATTTCACAACAGACAAGCTGTAATGACCTTGACCTTAGGTCATTCGAATGGGTATGTGTGTATAGGTCTCATTGCTGTCTATCATTGTGCCTTGTTTGGTGCATCTGCTGTTTGTTGTTTCCAAGAAAATGCTAACGTTAAAGTCTCCGCAAAACATGTCGAATGGCCTTGACCTTGACTCAAGGAAATTGAATACAAGCATGCCAGTACAGGTTTTGGCAATGTCTATCATCATGCAAAGTTTGATGCCTCTGGTTCCCCTACATTCTGAGAAAACGGCAATTTTAATTTCCAATGTGACAGCTATTGATGACCTTGACCTTTAGTCAAGGTTATTCAAAATGGTATTTCTTGAAAGGTCTTACTACTGTTTATCAGCAAGCCAGGTTTGGTGCTACTGCTGTTTATTGTTTCTGAGAGACTGCAAATGTTAAGGTTTTCGAAGGTTTTCCGCAAAACTGCTTGTGTGGCCTTCACCTTGATTCTAAGTCACTGAATACAGGTATGTCAGTAAAGGTGTTGTCAATGTCTATCATCTTGCAAAGTTTGATGTCTCTGGCTTCCCTAGATTCTTAAAAATTGCCAATGTAAAATTTCCTTCCAGACAGCTTTAGTGACCTTGACCTTGCGTCAAGGTCAATCGTTATGGTATGTTTTGAAAGGTCTTATGGTTGTCTATTAGCGTGCCGAGTTTGGTGTCTCTGATGTTCATTGTTTCTGAGAAAATGCCAATGTTAAAGTTTTGGAAGGTTTTCCGCAAAACAGCTTGCATGGCCTTGACCTTGACTAAAAGTCACTAAGTACGGGTATGTCAGTAAAGGTGTTGTCAATGTCCATCACCATGCAGAGTTTGATGTCTCTGGCTTTTTTAGACTCCGAGAAAATGCCAATGTAAAATTTCCAAACAGACAGCTTTAGTGACCTTGACCTTGGGTCAAGGTCAATCACTATGATATTTTTGAAAGGTTTTACAGCTGACTACCAGCGTGTCAAGTTTGGTGCATCTGCTGTTTATTGTTTCTGAGAAAATGCCAATGTTAAGGTTTCATCAGGCTTTTCGCAAAACAACTTGCATGGCCTTGACCTTGACTCAAAGTCACTAAATATAGACAGGCCGGTAAAGATATTGTCAATGTCCATCATCATGCAAAGTTTGATGTATCTGGCTTTTCTAGATTCTGAGAAAATGCCAATGTAAACTTTCCAAACAGACAGCTTTAGTGACCTTGACCTTGGGTCAAGGTCAATAATTATGGTATATTTTGAAAGGTCTTATGGTTGTCTATCTGCAGAATAATTTTGGTGTCTCTGCTGTTTGTAGATTCTGAGAAAAGGCCAATGTTAAGGTTTACTGCGGACACACAGACAAACACACACACACAGACAGATGACGGAGGGTTATTACATATACTCACTTTGTTACACAAGTGAGCCAACCAGTGACTTTGGACGGAGATTGATCTCCAATACAGTGTTTTAAACTTTGACAACAGCCCTGAAAAGATTTTCCCCGGCAGTAGTCACAATACACCATGGCACGAAAATCCCTTCCAGAAAGGTCAACATTGTTGGCAAAAGACCCGTCACCCTTACCGGACATTTTGTCGCATGGAATATAAACGTTTGTACGGAATCAAGTAGTTTTTGTTTTCATAAGTATTATGAAACTGGTCTACGATGTGGTGTAAACAGAAAAGTAGTGAAGTCATTAGTTCGTCCAGGTTGCAAAACATAATGTGAGGCCCTCGTACACTCGGAACACAGCTTTCACCCACAGATGACACATACAGTATACGCCGGTTATAAGAAACTCGAGGGGGGTGAATTTTTTGGTTTCTTATATCCGAGTTTTCTTATATCTGAAAGTCGGATATAAGAAAGTATTTTGAAAAATATTTCTTATAACCGAGTTTAGTGAAAAAAAGGTTTAAAACATTTCTTTTTTCTCAGTTCGTGTATGTTTTGCATTAAATTAAGAAATATCTGGTTTCTCTTAAAGACCTGCACAGAATATATATGTGTAGAGTTAATATACACCAGTGCGCTTGTGTCCTTCAATGTCAGATGTTTTTGTTTGAACATGAAAATACTGTTTTTGCTTCCCAACTGTAGCGCTGGCGGTCATGTGGTAAGAAAAAAACAAAACAAAAAGAAAAAAAAAAAAAACCAAACCAACCAACCAACCAACCAAACAAACAAACAAACAAAAAAGAACTAAGGGGAGAGAGAGAGAGAGATAGAATTCCCTTGTATTTATAGGATATATTAAAAGTGCATTATGTATCAACTTTTGATCTATAAAACACTCGTCCCATTAGAGTACGATATGCGATGCTTTCCGTGTCTAATTCGGCTGAAAAAAGCTGCAAATTAGCTTTTTTTCTGTTGGGAGGGGGAAGGGGGATGGAGGAAAGATGGACCATGTATATTGTCAAAGAAAGGAATTGATCAACAGTTAGTCTAATACTGATAGTTTTATTCTCCTTAACGCGAGCCCTGTAGACAGAGACAGACATACAGAGAGAGAGAGAGAGAGAGAGAGAGAGAGAGAGAGAGAGAGAGAGACTGAGCTCCCAATCAGGCAAAAAAAAAAAATAATAATAATAAAAACAACATATAACAATAGAACAACAAAAATGCATCTCGTATTTTTTCTTCTTGCCAACATTCAATTTTGCACGGAACACAATGGTAAAGAACCAATTCAAGAAAAGAAAATCATGCGCCATCATGTGCCTGTCCTAAGTGACGTCAGACCTGACCTGTTTTTTTAGAATGAGTGAAATTTTCTTGGAAATGTACTTCGGTTTCTTACAATGAGTGAAATTTTCTTGGAAATGTACTTTCGGTTTCTTATATCCGAGTTTTTGTATCAAGCGGGACAAGAAATTTGCTTTCCTAAAACCGAGTTTTCTTATAAGCGAGTTTCTTGTATCCGAGTTTTTGTAATACATAATAAAGAAGAGGTTGGCCGGGGGAAAAAAATTCGTTGGCAATAACCGAGTTTTCTTATATCCGAGTTGCTTATATCCGGCGTCCACTGTAGTACACAGTGTTGCCAGATGCCTATACTACTGTACTTTCAAATGTACCCTTGTCAAAATCTACTCATAGGTTGTCAATAGGGCAAGCAACCTTAACTCAAAGCCTCAAAATTTAAGCTTATCTGCCATCACAGATAAGTCAAACTTAAAGATAACTCACACAAAAACACATTTCCCCTGCGCATTCGACTCAAGCGTGTGCAACCGTATAATATTCAATCAAAAACCGTGAGCGTGTGAATACCATCAATATCTCAAGTACAGTGAGGTTAACCCCATCTTTTTCATTTTTGTTCAAATTCAAAAGGGTAAATGCACTTTATTCATCAAAAAGAGACCGGTAATAACGCAAGAACTGAGTACAGCATGTATTAAAACAGCATGTTCGCTCCTTTCTCTCTTCTTACTACAGTATCTGATTTTAGACGTCCGCTAAAACCAGTGGCAAAAGCTGTCCTTTGTCAAACAACCCTTGTAGTTGTACAGAAATTTCATGCATGCATTTTCATTAACAATACATGTGATGTGGCCTGACAAGTCTCAATGGAGCTACTGGCTGAACAGCCACACTTCACAACAGAGAAAATCCAAGGTTCAATCCATGGCCTGAACTATGGTTCAAAATTCTGCATAACTGAATTGTCGCTTTTGATCATTTATGCGCCTATATATAGAGTTGGCAGTATGATACGTGTATATTGATCAGGTATTTAGAGGTCTGATATGTTAACACTCCCCATTTTCTGAATCACACACTCATCTTGGCAAAAGTGAATTTTTGCAATTTCAGTTCGACTTTGGGACATAGCATAGTGAGCGACCAACCAAAAGTTGCATTGCTGCATGTGCAAGGTGTTGAGACATGAAAAACAGGACAAAGTGAATTGTATGGGTGACAGTTTCAGCTGCACGAACGAAATGCATGGTCAATTACATGGCAAGAAGACTATGTGCTTGTTAGAGGTGAGGAATCTGAAGTCCGTTTCTAAAAACAGGACAGACTTTGAACTTAGTCAAATGCAAATTTTGAAAACTGAAAAGTTCACTTACACCGAGACAAGCATGTCCAGCAGAGAAAGATGACAGTTAAACCCATATTAGGTGCTAGATGCTTGAACTATATTTCCTACTGCCAGCTCTCAATGTAGATAAAAGCGAAAATTTAATTATCTGGAATTCTGAACCACACTACAGGTTTTAACTGTATCACAAAGGGAAACGTTTGTAAAACACTATGTTATTTCAAAACTGGTTGCATTTTGATGGCTCTGCCATTCACCCTGGGTTTTGCAGCAGTAAGTCCATGAACTCGACGCTTATGCCTCAGTAAGTACTCTGATCTAGGATAGGCCTGGCTACACAAGTTACAGACAAATGGCCGCTCACCAGTGTGTGTTCTAACATGAACAGTCAAATGGGCCGACTGTGTGAAGGTGGCACCACACTCGGTGCAATAGAATGGCCGCTCACCAGTATGTGTACGCATGTGGATAGTAAGTGAGCTGGGCTGAGTAAAAGTCTTCCCACATTCCATACATTTAAAATCTCTCTGGCCAGTGTGCATGACTTTATGCCGTTTGTATGTGTTGGCAGTTGTGAATGTCCTTGCACAGTATTCACAAGTAAAAGGTTTTGTGTCTGTGTGACGCCATTTGTGAACAGTGAGTGCACTAGACGTGGTAAATGTGGCAAGACACACACAGCACTTGTAGGGCTTTTCCCCTGTATGTGTCCGTAGATGAGCAGACAGGTTGCTAGAGTTCGTGAAAGTCTTGCAACACACTCTGCACACAAATGGTCGCTCACCACTGTGTTTCCGCCTGTGATGCTTTAAATACTCAGGGCGGTGAAATGACATACCACACTCTTCACAGGTGTAGTCCTTTTTTACAGCATGAAGTCTCTTATGCAGAGTTAAAGTGTAAGTGTGTGTGAACACCTTGTCACAGTCAGGGCACTTGTAGGCTTTGTTTTCTGTATGCCGACGTGTGTGACAGCGAAGATCTCTCAGTGATGAAAATGTCATGCCACACTCCTCACATCTGTGTCTGAATTTTTTTCTGACTGAATGGTCATGAGTCTTTTTGTGTTCTAGCAAATCTGAAGAATGGGTAAACACTAGGTTGCACTGCACACATGTAAAGAAGTCTTCTGTCATGTGTTGGGTTTGTAAATGCTGAATACACAGTGGACCACTGCTGAAATCCATATCACATACACTACAAACGTGTTTCTTCTTTTTCACTCCTTGCTTTTTGTTTCTCCTGGATAAGCCCTGAAAATAAACAGAAAGATGTTATGTAACTGTAAGTAACTATCTGTATACATGATACTGAACTCGTTGTGACTGGGGCTCCTGCCATGAAACTGCATAAACTGACTACATGTAAACAAGACTCTCTAGCAAAGTTCACTGAAGACAAGTGAGTGAGTGAGTTTTTAGGGCTTAAAGCCGCGCAAGCCACAAAGACTAATTCACGGCTGCACTGAAGACAAACACACTTGACATTTGTGTACTTTCTATGAGTGAAGATATTTTCTCTGGGTTTTTTTTTCTGCTTTGGGTTTTTTGGCATCACGCACTCACTTAACCACCACAGAATGTGTCTACTGCAGTAAAATTGCTATCCAAGTGCATTAGCCTGCTTAAATTTGCTGTTCTGTTAGGAACATGTGATGGTGTGAATGAACCTTTCATTATGCAAACTCAATGTCAACCTATCTCAGCTCAAAATGCATGTACATAAGCATGAAACAGAAAAATCAGTACCAGTAACCACATCTGTATCTTCAAAAACTGCACGCAAGCCTGGCTGAGCCTGGTTCACATCAGCTTTCAACCTGCTAATTTCTTCGAAGTTTTGTTTCAGAACGTACACAAACTGTATGGCCAACTTTCTTGAAACTACATGATAATAGCTCATGACCTGTAAGTCCAATTTTGATTTTAAAAACATTGTGCACATCTTGGAAACTGTTTACTTTCTGATACAGTTTGTTCTATGATCTAAGCTGTGTCACCAAAAATGTAAATTTGTGTACTTTCACTATTTTCACTATGTTCTACTGAAATTTGAACCAACCAATAGAACACATTCATCTTCTGCCTCTTGTGAACCTTTGTTAGCAGTTTCAAAGGGTTTTTTTAATGAACAGTAGATGTATTCATCTAGTGAGGGGAATGCTGAACCCATCTTTTCGCACTCTTCAAACAAAAGACTAGAATAATCTTTTTACACGTGGAAACGGAAAACGCATAAGCTTTAGGAGACCAAACTGAAATCTGTGCCTTGAAAAACATGATCAGAATGGACACAGAAGTTTAAAAGAAAATTGTGATTTTTTTTTTTTTTTTTACTATAGTATGTGACCTTGACGGAAAATGGATGGAGAATTCAATTTTGATATATATGCAAAAGTTTAACATCACACACACGCACACACACACACATGCACACGCACACACACACATTCACAAGAACAATCTGTGATTCATTGCTGAGGTACTGATCAACAACACTCAGTCTGTTCATTGTCTTTATCTGAACTTTAGCCATTATCATTCATAGTCAGAATCACTTCCACTTCATCTTTCAGTCTGAGAATGTCCTCTTGCGTTACAGTCTGATTTCTTGCCATTTTCTGTCACATTTCTTTGCAAAAATGTGTAACAGATTAAAACATTCGAAGGCCGGAATCATATTAAACAAGTGAAGCTACTTTCACTCTCACAAGCACACTGTATACGTAGTTTTCAACTTTAGACCACTTGGCTGCTGAACCTGTGGGCTTTATGGGCTTGTCTTCACAAAATCAAGACCTAGTTCTTGCAGCGGGGCTGATTATGCTGACCACACATGTTTCTCTTTCCTGACCCTTATTTCGGCCTCCATTGGTCCATTCACTAGTCTTTTGCTCCCTTAACACTTTCAGCCCTACAGGAATCTAGGTCACGCATGCAGCCTCTGCCTGAGCGTTTTCCAGGCATGAGCATGGGTTACTGCTTTCTAAAGCTAATAACTCTTTAAGTTCTCGATGGATTTTCTTTACATTTGGAGACATGTTTTATAATATATTGTTTGATATGTGTACTGACTTTTGAACAATTTCAATGAAAATTGCATCAGTTATTGGGGTTGAAAGTTGTAGTTTGTTCCACGGTGTGGTCGGTACCAGGTACCGACCTAGGACAGTGATGCGGGCCCCACTGGTCGGTACCTGGTACCGACCGCGGTAGGAAAGTGTTAAACTCTCCTAGAGCTGTGTATGGATGTCTGCTGACCCATGGTCCAGTGAGACATCTGAGGGTCATTTCTAAAGCCCAACTTCACTGGATTCCCCACCTGGTCTTCATCCTGGCAGGCTCTGTTCAGTGCCCTGTTGGTGCTGATGAACACCTGCCATGTGAAGACCTTCACAATGCACCCCTCTTAGGTGTGTTTTTTTCCCATACCGCCTCAGGGTGGAGAGGTTCCATGCTGAAGCAGTCTTTTCTCCAACTGCATCCCCGGCATGTTGTTTTCATTGGCAACAAAGGAATGTTCTTTTCTATCTTTTTCGGCCTATCCTTCACCAGCCCAGTCACCTGTCTCTCTAACCATGGTCTTGCTGAATTAGTAATAATAATAATAATAATAAATGGCATTTGTAGGGCGCATTTCTTTGGCATAAACTCAATGCGCCGATCACTCACCAACACTCACGCACATTTTACAAACAGTTCAATTAATTAATATATGTCTTATGCTGAAAAAGCCATAGAGATAGCCCAGAATATTCCAGGCTCAGCACGACCAGGGTTAAACCTCCCAAACTTACCCGCTTAATCCTTCTCCTCATCCCTCATCTAAGTTTGGATCTTTCATTCATCTATATTTTGTCTGTTTAACCCTTCACACACATCTGCACTACCAGCGGTTAGGAATAAGTAATTTTGGGCGTATGCTATGAACTGGTTTATAACACCTAGGAGATGACAACATAATTATTTCGTATATATATATGCACTTAGTATTTTTATGTTTGTTTTACCTAGTTCTAATTGATATTTGTTTTGTACGCTTTCTTGTAATTGGGAGTTTGATAAATTAGCAGTGTCTCCTGCATGTCCTAGGTTTATTCTGTCCTGTAGACTAGTCTGCATCATTTGCTCAATCTTACATTTTTTTTTTTTTTTTAGTAGTGCAGGCACAATGAGCCTCTTTTGTTGCCTGCGCAGCATTAAGCCCCAAAAACTCACTCCACTGAACCTGTGATCAAAGTCTCCTGTCACGGAAGAGTTAAAAGCCTAACACAATAACAAATTAGCAACTGGACAGCCTATCAGACAGCACCAAAATATAGACTTGGTTCATTGTCATTAATTTCATTACCTGTGTACACAGAAACATACCCAGCTTTCCCTCACATAATACATATAGCTGCACCTTCAAGTTCAGTACAACAAGTCACTGTTGTGCTTGAACGGACACTAACATGCTGGGATACACCTGTATACAGGCACTTACTATTATGTCCTTCATGGTTCTTATAATTTGTACATGTAACATTTCATTCTAAAAGTAAAATGTTGACTAAAACAGAATAGCGACAATAGGCAAAGTAAGCAAAATTCTCTTTTCACACGGAAAATGCACATACCACTGATGGTGGGGGTGGTGGCTGTTTGAATTGCACAGGTAGGTCATTTTCCTCCTCTTCCTCCTCCTCATTCTTCCTTTCAAGTTTTACATTTTTATCAAGAAGCTGTTCATTCTCAGCAGATTCCTCAAACCCATCTAATGATTCAACTGCCACATCGATCTCCACCACAAAATCATCCGATACCATTGCCTCTTCTTCATCAGAATTAGTTTCCACTTTTACCACGGCTTGATTAAAACCATGTAGAATATCTTCATCAGATGGAAAACCTGAAGCAGCAGCTCTGGTTCTTGCAGTGACAGGCACAGAGGTTGCTGGGATGAAATCTGGACTTCCGTCTACAATTGGGCCCATCATATCAGACTGCCATTTCACGTGAGTTTCTGACTCAAATTCCCAGACAGGTTCCGTTTTAATCCAAGATGTATCAAATCCTAGTCTTGCCTCATGCTCTGTTTTCACAATTTTCAATCTTGAGTTCAAAACAGTATCTTGCTTTTCTTTTTCTGAACAAGGATCTGTCTTAATGAAGATATTTCCTGTCTGCAAATCAGAAGCTAACACTCCTTTTCCACTGATATCAGAGCTAGGAAATGTTTCTCCATAACCAGTTTTGTCTTTGCCAATACAGCACTTACTTACTGAGGTGTCAACCTCTTCACCCCAGCTCCAATGTGGCTCAGACTTTATTGTGATCACATCAAAACTACACATCGCTTCGGTCTCCAACCCAACAGCATGTGTCGTGTCATCAGCAAATTCCTGGCTGAATCCTGCGATTCTCTGGTCAAACAAACTATCTGAATTTGCCACTCTGTTGTTATTAAACTCAGAAAGTCTTGAAACCTTTCTAATGTGTTTACAAGAAGACTGTTCCCGTTTTATTGTCATTTTCATGTTTTGTAATGATACCACTTTAAAATGAACATCATTTTTGCTATTACTAGCAGCCATGTTTACAGAGATAATCCTGGTATCGAATGTCCATTACTAATTAGGTTCCCAGCTGCAGCCCTGCTGTCATTACAAACTGGGACCACACCAGAGCAGCAAGAACATCTGGAAGAGAAAGGATAAGCCACACAGTACATTTATATCTAGGATGTCAGAGGGATTTCTCAGAGTAAAGGCCTAGTCACACCAGCCTACAAACATGCACGCTTGGTCATTAGCGCCTTCCCTCCTACCGCTATCCAGGAGGTGCACAGCAGTGTGTTTAGCCATCTGGATTTTTTCTTGCCGCGTCCCATTCCGGCACCTTGCATGGACCGTGCTCTTTCCTGCAAAATCCGGAGATCTGGACTACCCTTCTTCTTCCGTGCATGCAGCATGCAAACCAATTTCAACCGTCATTGAATGCGGGTGTTTCGGCACAAATGTGTGAAAAACAATGGCTGGGGCATCGAAAACATTATGGGATGACGATCAGGCTCCGCATACAGAAGTCGAGGCCAGGGATTTCAGCCCCTGGATATAGAATCCTACCTTGAACTGAACTAGCTCTACCGTAAAATTTTCTGTTGTTTTTTGTTTTAAATCAGGAAGCGGGTCCATTCCAGCAAGATGCCTAGGCCGTTATAGAAGGATTTATTTCTTCCTTTCTTCGCCTCCTTTTTTTAATATAATTTTGTTTCTTGGTTTCTTTTGTCCTAGTCTGGTCAGGCCCGGAGCCGTGGGTTAAATTAACCTTGACTTTTAGTTTTACATACGGGCCCAGGTGACAAACATCATTTTATCAGGTGAAGACGTTGCTCTGGTTGATCAGACATGACGATTATTATGTTGTGTCTGCCCGCACGGCGGGTTTCAGCGGATTGCTGGCCTGTTGGGTGAAGACTATGCGGGTGTCTTTCTTTGAAGTATGTGGCGCAACTTTTTCCAGTGGGGAATCATAGGTAGCCTTGCCCATCCGGAGACATTACTGGAATGTCTCCGGGTCATCCGTAACCAGTTCTTGAAGCAGGTTGTTGTAAAAGCCCAGTCAATATGGGTCGGTGGGCACCACCTTCATGGTGCAGTAGTCAGGCATGCACCGAAAGCAATCGTTATGATTGCCAAGAATAAAGAAGAACTACATCCTCTTCGTCCAGCCGGACAATAATTACGCTACTTTGTGGAGTGCGGAAACAACTGAAAATGCAAAGCACTGACTACTGTCTACACTGAGGAAATTATGTCCGCTGCAATGTTCCAACATACTTCTGCACGGTGTGTGAACAGGAAGGTTCGTGCAGGTTGGTTGCCCTGCGAAGAAGGGAATCACCTACGCTGTTTACAGCTAGTGTCAAACAGGATGTCAAGGGAAAGTACCTAGCTGGCAAGCTTGTAGGCTGGTGTGAGCCCTGCTTAAGGGAACTGATGGACTGACAGCTACTTTATAAGGCACATGTGAAGGCTGCAGATTGCACAGAAGCTCAATCATTTCTGCAATGGGTATCAGCCACAATTAAACAACAGAAAAATTCATTCAAGTTATAAAATATGCAGTGAAAAACCATTGTCATTTTACTGTTTGAAACAAAAAAGAATACCCATGGTGTGTACACATGGTAAAATATCTGTTCATAGGATAAGACCAACCAGGGGCGGGGATGGGGGCGGAGCACCCCTGCTCCGCAGGAAAAGGCGGCGGGCGAGGGGAGCGGAGGGGATGCCAGGTTGATTTCCGCGCCATTCAGAATATTGTTGGTGGTGGTAGTTTTATCACTGTGGCAGTTAATCTTTGGGTTTTTTGTTCTGGGCAAGTGTTGGCTTTCTAGACAAGATGGATTTGTGCACTGGTAGACATTAGGACCAGGCTCCCCTGAAGTTACGACCCTCTCGAGTCCTTTCCTCGAGAATGAGGGTTGCCCTGACTACTCAGATGTGTACCTTTGCATTCCGGATCAAAATCATGGGATCACGTACCTACCGTTCGTTAATGAAAGCTGCATTCACGTGTAAACCACGCAGAAGAAAAGATTTTCAACGATAAGCATCAGTCATCGATACTAACAGTACACAACCACGGTAAGCTGTCAAGCCAAACAGCTGGAGTGGGTAGGTTCTCTCCCTTTTGTCCATTTGAGGACGAAATAACGCCGAGGCCTCTTCCACATATCTCAGGCACCGATCAAGCCTGTCTCTATTCTTGTGTAACTAAAATCTCAAGTACTTAGCTCCTGGTTTTGATGACTGAAACAGCATGAGAGCAACTGCATTTTGACGTGTAGGTGGTCAGGTGCTGATCCTGTTGTGGGAAAAAGTTGATGGAGACTGATGTGGCAGAAGAAAACCTGCGCGCAGCACATTGCGGATGCACAACTGTTCGGAAGATCAACAATAAGTTTTGCATGCTCCCTACGCCGCGGATGCGTACTGTACACCACCGATTTCTCCACTGCAGAGCAATTTGCAGTGTGAAACACCGTGGGACATGAGGATGTGTTCAGCCATCATGTCATCCCTTTGGGGAGTAGGCAGTACTATGCCACATAACTTTCTAGTACATGCGTTGTTCCACACCGGCCACAGTATCCCTAATATAGCGATACCTTGATTGCAATGTCAGATCCCCCACCCCCTGACTTATATGGACAAGGGCACAGTACGAAGTTCTCACGTCGAAACTATTCACTGTTGTGGTGGCGGCTTAGGCTTTTTAGGTGAGCCTTTCTCTATCCATATATTTTACGAAGGATACCGCATTCTGTTTCGCTGTGGGAAGCAGATATTGTGTAACTGACTGTTCATTTTTGAAGAAATATTTTTCAGTGAGATAAGGCACAAGGTTGATCTGGGTGTATTTTCTTTCACAAAGACCATAATTTTCGGACTATTGAGCGCACCCACTAAATTTTTAAAAAATATATTTATTTCTTACATACATAGGCGCACCTGTCTATAAGCCGCACATTCAGTACTGGATTCATGGATTCGTTGACCCCAAGCTCCTGTGCAGCAACTCTGTTATCCTTTTCAATAGCCATATTGATTGCCTGCAAATTGAAAGCTGCATCATATGCATTCCTTTATGTCTTGGGCATGATGAGGGTGTCTGTGTAACACAAAAAACCGACCTATCTGAATGATTTATTGTGAGTGTGTTTAGTTTAATGTGAACTGACTGATGACGTTACTCAGTTTAGATTGCCTGAAGCTCGTGAAACCGGAAAGTCCATAAATAGGCAGCATCGTTGTATAAGCCAAAGTGTTCAGAGCTGGAGAAAAAAGTAGCGGCTTGTGGTCTGGAAATTAGGGTAACACCTCAAGCTGTTTGTGTGTACATGTATGTGCATGTGTCTTAGGGGGACAGTGTCCTCTCTCATATGGCATATTGATAGCTTGTGCTGTGTTCTATGAGGTATTTTTTATGTTTTAAACTCACTTTCTCTTTTCAACCTGAACAGAATTCCACACTTTCTTACAACACTACTCACAATTTCTTTTTCTACTACTTTTTGCTTATAGTTTCCTTGAAACCAAAAACCAGTGGTGAGCATGTAATTACCATACAGAAACTGGTACACAACTGGTAAATGCAGACTCCCCCGGACACCAAGCAGTTTTGTACGCCATGTCAACATGATGTAATGACACAGTGACCATGTAGTTACTGCAGTCACTTTAACATAAAATAAATGTAATACAGTGAACTGGCCAATGACTATTGCATTAATTCATTCCTTTATCCTAACTGTAATCATGACTGGACCCATTTATCAATGTCTGGATTTTGCAATCACTGCTCCTAGTATAGAGGTAGAAAACAAAACTCCAGGCAGACAGCTAGATCTTTTATTATTAATTTTCTTTCAACTTGAACACTCATACCAACCTGAAAGTAGTGCATAGAATCCGCTGAATTGTGAGCAGCCCACACGTCAATGAAAAATGGAGAAGTATATATATATATATATATATAAGAGAGAAAATGACTGAGGCACTAAGAACATTCCTCTCCTGTTTTGGGAAAACTATGGGCATTAACAAAAGCTGCGATGCTAAAGCAACGGGCAGACAAACTCTTCAAAAATGTGATGATCTGTGTGAATGGTACTTTAGAATCTAGTGTGACTGTATCAGGAGATGTCTCCGTGTCATACATGTAACATGTATGGCCTGTACATCAACCCAGAATTTTAGTACATGCCTGGGCTAGCCAAAGATTGGCACAAGGAATCTTGAACCTTTTCTGCTGAAGCAACTCAAATAATAAGGTTAATAAGAAGAAGAAACATCAAATCTAGATGCGAGGAAGCGATGAAAAGTTACTGATGTCTATGCAAACATTTCACATTTTGAGATGCTGTAAGACAGTGGTATCCTTTCAATTACTCATTCACAAGCAGCAGTTAAAGTTATTCACCAAGCAATCCTACAAATTTTCAATATGCTTAAATTCACAATTTTGTCAGCACTTGAAACTGAACGAGAAACAAAACTAGTTTTACTACATTGTACTAGCAGCCTGCTAATACCACTACCCCAAAGGTGGTCCTGCATGGCTTGCCCATACGGTTAACTAATCATTCCCTAGGTTTACTACTGTATCTTGATGCTATTTTGAGACAATTTGTACATGATAGCTGTACGTGTATGAAGTTGAACATCTGACTAAACAACAGCATTTCAAGCAAGTATTCACAGAGATTCATCCAAACCACACTTCTTAACAAAACAAAAAGAGGAAAAAAGAGGCATTAATAATGAAATCAGTCAGTCAGATGTATACTGCGTTAGACATTTTCAAGTTAATCATAATAGCTGTCAAAGTTAGGAACACAGTGCCGTTGGGCAAAAAAAAACCAAAAAACAAACAAACAAACAAAAAACTGAGTATGACAGAGCAAATGATCAATGTATAGTTTACTACAGGTACATTACAGACTTCATATTAAAATGACACCATCTCCACATGACATGATTTTGTCCTGCACAGTGCTGCTTAGACTGCCTGCCCCTACATAATTTTTCACTGTCACCAGTTACACATGAACTCACATTAGAGTGGAAGCACAGTTTGCTTGGGTCACAAGAATAGTCAATACTCTTTGCCAGGGTGATGACTACTCATAGCCTTCAGTCAGATATACATGTATGGGAAGCCTAACAGGTAAACAAGCTCAAACCACACTAGGCATTACATATACCCGAGTGTTTCTTCCAGCAACAACATTGCCACTGCCTTGCTGCCGTTTTGCGATAGCTGTACGCTCCCTATAACTGTGCCGCTGTACAGAGAGATTTATCCAACAGTACATACCTCAGGACTGTTCAGCCTTCAAATAGATGTAGAGACATGAACCATCATAATGCTAATCAACCTGCTCTTTTACCAGGCAACGGCTTTACAATAATGGTCCATCAAGTCTCTCTCTCGCAAATACAGAACTACAAGAACAAACTTATACAGGTATAAAGAAAAATAAATTGCAGGATCAAGAACTCGGGAAGGAGCTTATACATTTACTCATCAGTTCTCCTACCATTACTGAAAACAGTCACCAAAGACCACAATTATTACACAAATCTGCAAATTGTAAATGCTCAATTTCTCTAAGACAGAAAACAGGATACAGATACAGTTTTACAAAGGACATCATTTCTTCACACAGCTGCTAACAAAGACCCGTCTTTATACATGTAACTGCTGAAAGCAACAACGAAGACCAGAATTCAGGACACTCTCTTACCATCCTCTGTAATTCCAAGTCTAATACTGTGGCTTTTAACACACACATGTGACCTGACTGAAACAAAGTTTGTCCAAACCAATTTGTGAACTTAACTGCTGAGTTTCCTCCATGACAATAAGAACACTAATCTGCAGATCTCCACCTTACCAATGATACAAATATAGTTTTAATTAGATGTGTATGTGCATTTAACATAACCGTATTGCTCTCTCCTCAAAACAATGCAGCCAACACGAAATATAAAGTCAGAATAAGCTGAATATACAGATGACAGTACAGTGTATTTGCACAAGAAGTACGCATTGTTCAGTTTCTGTTTCTTTTTTTTTTTGAAAAAGTAGAGCACACCATCAGGTTGCATGCACAATTATGTGGCAAACTTGAAATGCACGTGCATCCAGAACTGGATGGTTTAACCTCACTTAACTGCAAAGAATAATCATATAGGAATGCTACTAATGTACATTATGAGGGGCCATGATGGAGTGAGTCGACGTTGAAGTATTCATGAGCATGTGAACATTCTCAGGTGAAGGTAAGTTCTGCTAGCGGAGTGGCTGGTGTATTGAAATCTGAAAAACAAAATCAACATGGAACTTCTGTAATTATAAAACTGGTGCACCAAAGGTGTGTCTTCTGCCAAAAAAGAACAGCTCAAAGTAAACTAAATAAATCAAACATTGTATGAAACTGGTCTTATATCACAAATAAACATAGCACTTTTTCTGTGCACATGAAACACTGACTGGTTGTCACAAGTGTTTCTCATTAATCTGAAGAAACTCACCTTGCCAGCCATACACTTTCCATTCACAGGCTACCACCACGCAAGATTCCACAATAAAATTTTCATTTAAAATAGACTGCAGCCTTTATAAACTTCTCCACATGACAACTTACCATCTGTAATCATTATAAAAATTCATCCTGACTTTTCCGTACACATCTTGACACTCTTTTCTTGAACTCCTCTGGCTGTTCCCTCCACATTTTCTGCAACACATCCCAAAATAAACTGAATGACTTAATTAGCACAAAATATGTTTAGTAATTGCATAAATCAAAGAAGGGCTGTATTGGATATTTCAAGGATTCAATGTATATAAAATACTTTTCAAAGAATTTGAGAAAAAAACATGACATGAATAATAAATCTAAAGTAGGTCTTGAAACTAAACAAGGACTACTGGACACTGCAGCTTACTGCTTAGCTCATCAACAGCAAAGTCACAGCATCTAAAATGCCACTTTTGAAGCTAATTCTCTTTTTGAGTGAAGTGATGCTCCGTCTGGATATTTAAACCATTAAAAAAAATATATATATATATTGTGGGCCTCTAACACTGAAGTAATCAGGCATTTTAAACCCCCAATGGACTATTCTTAGTGTGTGATCACAGGCAACCCAGCTATAAACAGTACAAGAGTATGTGCCAACATATATTGTGGCACACCGTGACCTACCATGACCAATACACACGACTTGTGATGTTATGACTAAGACTGGATTCACTGAACAGTTTCAAGAGCACAGATTTCATGCATTCTTCAACGTACTTGTATGCTAGACGTGCATATTGTTTACGTCATGGGCATTCCTACTAAAATGTGATTAATCTATCAGTCCGAACTGGGACAACACTACACACCCGTGACACGGTCTGATTAGTTTTACCCCTCCCACCAGTGATCACACTAGCAATCCCAAACCAAGTCACTTCAGGAAAATTCTTTCCAGAACAGGATAATCTGGTGGTAATGACTGAATTACTTACTGCAGCATCAACATTGGCTGGGGATTCATCATTGGGATCAGCCAGCATGGAAATGACACTGACAAGGATAGTTTCCACAGTGTGAATGGGAAGCCACCGTTCACTTGCTTTCTCATAGCCATATTTGTCATCCCCTGGTTCATGCAGGATGGAGATGCAGACATTGCCTTCTGGATCAACTAAACACAGTGAAAAATCCTTTCATTATCTATACACTACACATGTGACATGTAGGGATCGCTTGGATTCAATGCATCTGATTTTACTTGCATTTAGAGTAATTTCCACAGGCCACAGGCATGATAGCAAATACCAGTACATCAAGTTTTTGTCTATATTTCCATTTGCTGACAGTATTCAATTCCAATCTCAGACTGAAAACTTGTGCATCATATGATTAACAATACCGTACGTTTGCAAATCTTTCTACACTTGTGTACCATCCTTACCACAGAACCATTCATCAACCTTCACCCAAGAAAAACAAGAAGAAGATGGCCACCAGCCCAATATATTGTTTCCATTTATTCACCTGCTGTTGTCACGGTCGTTCTTTTGTTATGCCAAGTATCCCGGAGGACACACACACACACACACTCTCTCTCTCTCTCTCCTGCCCTGGTTAACTGTTGATATCAAATGAGCAATGTCACTTAGAGACAAGCTGAAAAATGACAAAAGGTTCAATGAATATTAAAACAAGGAGGAACGGCCCCGTCCTACAAAGTTGTTTCTCCAAACTTCATTTTGTCTGTTTTGTTGTTATTGTTGCCGGTTCTCCCCTCTCCAAGTTCTACCAATGACACTAGATCCTCTACGACCTCGGCCGATTAGCCACGTGACTGGGGGTGGGGCCGGGTGGGGGAAGAAGGGAGAGAGAGAGAGAGAGGCAGAGAGAGAGAGGGTGGGTGGGTGGGTGTTTAGGAGTTTAACGTCCTTTTCCCCCACATAAGGGTGAAATCAAAGACGGGGCAACGAGAAAAAGGCTAGCACAAATATTTGGCCCCAGCGGCCGGGATTTGAACTCTCGGCCCAAGCATTGAAAGTCCAACGCTCTACCATTCGGCCACTCTGGCTCCCCAGAGAGAGAGAGAGAGAGACAGAGAGACATGTCAGTTCCGTGAACTAAACATTTGACGTCAGCCTTAGGCAGGTCGTCATACAGAGAGAGAGAGATGTCAATTCCGTGAAGTAAACTTTTGACGTCAGCCTCTAGCACTGAGATCGTCTGAGGATGCTTGTTCATGTCTTGTGATTTCCCTGTTGGCTTTGTGACTTCTCCGACTGAATTATTTTTCACATGAAATCTGGAAGATCCAGAGGGCTGATGAAATGTCGGAAGCAGTGGCGATACTTGCAGATTTTGTCTGTGAACCAAACATTTGAAGTCAGCCTCACGCTGCTCGTCTGACAGATGATACTTCTACATATCTTGTGATTTCCTTCTTGCTTTTGTGACTTCCGTGACTGAATTAATTTTTACATAAAATCTGGAAGATCTAGAGAGCTGATGAAACGTGGACTTAAGTGCCTTGGATTGTACTTACGAAATTGCAAAATTGGAACTTTTTTGACCGGCGCTTTCTCGCAGAAACATGAAAAATGTGTTTATCTAAAAGCTCTGCTATTCTTAATACTAAAGCTATAATAGTGCAGTTGTTCATGTCATATGTGCAGTTGGCACAAGTGACAAAAATACCGGAATGATGAGTAATTTGAAGGAGTCTTTTCATAGATATTTGGCCTTATATGCAAACCACCCCTACCTCGGAAATATTTTTCTTACACAAAACCTGTCAGAGCTACAGAGCTGTGCTACGAAAACAGGCAGTATAATTGGATGATCTTCCCAATTTCAGAAAATGAAGCCATTTGAACATTTTTGGCGAAAACATTCGTAACATGACCGATTTTTTAAAATCAACGATAACTCTTCTGAAAATGCAGTAGGCTAAAAATCGTGAAAGGTAGGTCTGGAGAAGGTGAATTCCCATTTTATCTCAAAGTAAAAAGGCTTCCAACGAGGTGGTTTAGGAGATAGCCATCATTAAATCCGTCCACACACACACACACAGACACACACACGTCTCACAACTCCCGCCAAAAAGAACGCAGCAGCATAGAGTGCACGTAAGGTGTCTATGACGCAGATTTCGTTACGTCACTGTGTGCGTGAAAGTAAGTATTGTGTGGAGAAACGTCACAGTCTTGTTTTGTATCTATGAAACTTGCTGCTGCGCGTAGCAAAATCTGCCCCGTCTCATAAAGTTGTTTCTCTAAACAGCAAAACTAAGTCAAGTATTTAGTCAGAGCAGCCCAAAAAAATCTCTTTAGTCAAATTATTTCAGATAAATGCGTCCATCTCGAAAGCCTTAAATTCTGTCACTAGGGGTAAATTCCATCAGAACTGACAGCTGAAGCGTTTAACAATCATTTCTTTTCGGCTGCGGATTCTCTGGCCCAGTCAACTAAGGCCAGCAATGGTCCACTGTACGAAGTACTGCACTGCCTAAAGCAGCACTGTGATACAAAGTCAATAAACACTAAGTTTAATATCCTGTACATTACAGTTGCTGAGGTCGGCAAATATATTGGCAGCATGCCAAACAAAAGATCTGCAGGCATAGATGGTATTAATTACATAGCACTCAAGATGTCATTACCGTATACTGTAGAGAATCTTACCGATATTTATAATCTTTGTACCAAAGAAAGCGTTTTCCTGGAGATACTTAAATATGCAAAAGTTGTACCAATTCCTAAGTCTAAAGACCTTGACGATTTGAACAACTACTGGCCGATATCTGTTCTCTCCACACTGTCCAAACCCCTAGAGCGACATGTTCACCTCCATCTCCTTGACTTTCTCGAAGACAATAATTTGCTTAGTATTCATCAATCTGGTTTCAGACCAAAATACTCCTGCCACACGACATTAACTCGTATTGTTGACAACTGGCTATCATCAGTCAACAAGAATCTAATGTGTGGAGCACTCTTCCTAGATTTAAAAAAAGCTTTTGACCTCGTTGACTACTCTGTACTCCTAAAAAAACTTTCAACTTACCATCTCGGTGAGAAGTCATCGTCCTTCCTTGATTCGTATTTACAAGACAGGAAACAGTGAGTTTATAGCAATGGCAAATATTCTAGCCAAGTAAAATATGGCATACCACAAGGTTCAATCCTTGGTCCTTTGCTTTTTATACTGTTTATTAATGACCTTCCTCTACATGTAACTAATGTCAATGTTGGCTGTGACCTGTTTGCTGACGACACGAGCCTTCAAACCACCGGTAACTAGAGAGGCAAAAGCCTCCATGGCTCCCTTGTGACAAGGGTCAAGGTTATTCACAAGTGTATGTTTGTAAAGCTCTTATCATTATCTATCATCATGGCAAGTAAAGTGTCTCTGGCGTTCCGAGTTCCTGGCAATATTACAATTTTCCCCCAAACAGTTTGTATGGCCTTGACCTTGGGTCAAGGTCATTAAAATGAGATCACATCAATGTCTATTATTATGCCAAGTTTGATGCCTCTAGTATTTGTAGTTCCTCTGAAAACGGTAATGTTAAAGGGGAAGTCCACCCAAAAGCAAAGTTGCTTTCTATCCCTTTGTATCGATGTTCTTAGCCATTCCATGCCTAAAATAGTGACCTTAATGCATCTATTTACTCACAAATGCGCCGAAAAGACCTCCTATTTTCGCTTCTAGGCGGCCGCCATTTTGCCACTCTCTCTAGTGGCGGAAACAAAATTAGGTCGGTCACGTGATGTCACTTGCGCTGCTGCCAGAGCACGGTAGCAGACGATACCTGCAGTACACAGTTTGTGAAAGCAGGTGTGTCTGTGAAATCAGTTCCAAGATGGTTCAGTGCAAAGCGTTTGGCTGCTTTAACCAACAGGGCAAATGCCGTAATGCGGACGGGAGCCATAAGACGGCCTTTTCATGTTCCCGGACCCGAGAAAGTCGAGAGGAAGGCAAAAACTGTGTGCCAAGTGGCTAAAGAATGCGAACCTCCCTCTCCTCGTGCAAGACTACACGTGGTGTGCCAGTCATCGTGTCTGCGAGGACCATTTTACAAGAGACTATTTTCAGGACGACACGTATTTGCAAACGACGATGCTGCCTTTTCAAACACGCATCTCTCGCACCTGCATTCAGTCGCATGACTCGCATCGCTTTCTCGCGTCTGCCTCCCCACCGTCCTCGCCATCTGCTCCCCGATTCCTCAGTTCTTCTTCCGAATATTCGGGTTCAAAATTGTAGGGGAGTAATCCAAAATCCATTCTTCCAGAATGTTGGTGTTTTATACAGGAGAAGGAAACGAAAAAGGAGAAGAAAACAAGAGGAATCAGAGCGTGTGAAGTGTGTTCTGTGTTCCTCACGGCAAGCGTTGTGTCTGCGAGCGAGCCAGTGCCAGCGCTAACGCGGCCCGGCACCTACAGCGCGGATGACGTCACGCGCCTAGCGAATATGTCAGCCTCCTTGCTCCTATGTTTAGAACAGGCTAGCGGCTAAATAAAGCTTTGTTTTTCAAAGTTTTGGGGCTGTGCATTAAGAACACCCAAAGCTATCATATAAAACCAGGTTAGGTCTTGGGTGGACTTCCCCTTTAAAATTCACAACAGACAGCTTTAATGAGCTTGACCTTCAGTCAAGGTCATTCAAAAAGGTAGGTCTCATTGCGGTCTATCATCATGCCTTGTTTGGTGCCTCAACTGTTTGTTGTTTCAGAGAAAATGCCAAGGTTAAAGTTTCCCAAAAACAGCCTGCATGGCCTTGACCTTGACTAAAAGTCATTGAACACAGGTATGTCAGTGAAGGTGTTGCCAATGTCTATCATCATGCAAAGTTTGATGCTTCTGGTTCTTCTAGATTCCAAAAAAATGCAAATGTAAAAATTTCCAAACAGACTGCTTTAATTACCTTGACCTTGGGTCAAGGTCATTTAAAATGGTTTGTTTGCATAGGTCTTTTCACTGTCTATCAGCACGCCAAGTTTGGCGCCTCTGCTGTTTGTTATTTCTGAGAAAATGCCAATGTTAAGGTTTCACAAAAATAGCTTGTATGGCCTTGACCTTGACAGAAGGCCACTGAATACATGCATAACTGTAAAGTTCTTATCAATGTCTATCATCATGCAAAGTTTCAAACCTCTGGTCTCTGTAGATTCTGTGAAAATGCCAATGTAAAATTTTCAAACAGACAGCGTTAGTGACCTTGACCTTGAGTCAAGGTCATTCAAAATGATATGTTTTGAAAGGTCTTATGGTTGTCTATCAGCATGCCAAGTTTGGTGTCTGCTGTTTGTAGTTTCTGAGAAAACGACAACGTTAAAGTTTTCTGCACACACACACACACACACACACACACACACACACACACACACACACAGACGACGGAGGGTTATTACATAGACTCCCATTGTTACACAAGGGAGCCAAAAATGTGTCCCACATAAATCGTTCTTTGCAAGATAGTTTAGATAAAGTTTCCCAATGATGCAAAGATAACTATATGATCCTACATCCAACAAAAACAAAAAGTATGTTAATTACAACTAGACAAAAGCATCAGTTACGGCCACCACCCTTACAGGTTCGTCTAGATTCAGTAAACATTGAACAGGTTGCTGAGCGCCGCTTCTCAGGGGTGCATGTAGACGATCAGTTGAAATGGGAGCACCACATCAATGCATTATGCCGTACAGTCTCAAAAAATGTATTTTGTTGTCACAACTAAGACATATCACTGTGCCGTCCTTTGTCAAAGTTAAGTGGTTTCTGTCCCTTTTGTGTCGCTTTTATATGCTTTCACCATTTGGGACAACTGCAGTGAAGTGCATTTCAATAGACTGAATTCATATACAAACGGTAAAAATGTTTTTTCCTGGACCTATTTCGACTATACAAAAAAACAAAACGGATGAACATTCTTAGTGTCCGAGAACAGCTCACGTTTAACAAATGTGTGTTCATGCATAAAATTCTCCATATTGCGGCTCCACCTTATTTAGCATCTCTTGTTGGACTGGACCATACGCATGTGGGGACTTCGAGGAATAACACTCTTCCCCTACCCCTACCTTGCATAGACTTATTTAAAACTAGTCTCTCTTTCGCAGGAGCTTTTCTCTGGAATTCATTGCCATCATGTATTAAAACGGTCCATTCACTGCGAACATTTAAAGATCTAAGCTCCCAACAAAAAGCTTTCTGAAGTGTGAAAAAAATTACAGAGTCGACCGTGCAAGCACAGTCAACTCTGTCACAGTTGCAGAGTTCTCACAGTGTCCAGAAACAGCGACAAAACCGTGCCGAAAAACTGCCCCCACTTCCTGTCGGGTGCCGTCCACACTACTGTGCACATCTCCGTGCAGCGGTCAGCCGTGGCCGAGTCAGTACTGTCCACAATGACCCCCATACAAGTTGTGTCACTTTTGAATTTGGTCAGTGTCGCTCGTATGCCGTGCTGTCGCCATCAAAAATGGCGTAACGGGGTTTTTTTTTGTTTGGTTTTTTTACTTTGCTGAGATGTGTGAGAAATGGAGCACGCGGGCACTCAGATTTGCCAAGCCAGCGCGTTTTATCGGCAACAACATATCCAAATTGCGGTTTTACTTTTCGCCCTGCAAGCTCGAGCTGAAATGTTTACGCAAGAAACAAAATTGCTTTCCAATACATGTACCTACCGGTAGTAGCATAGCTTGCACCATAAGAGTCCAACATCGCTCAATCGTCTTACTGACATATCCGCGGCGTGGTCACATAATGAGCCAGGTTGCACGGGGATGTGCACAGTAGCGTGGACGGAGCCCGACAGGAAGTGGGGGCAGTTTTTCAGCACGGTTTTGTCGCTGTTTCTGGACACTGTGTAAACTTTGCAACTGTGACAGAGTTGACTGTGCTTGCACGGTCGACTCTGTAAAATTTTTTCGCACTTCGGAAAGCTTTTTCTTGGGAGCTTAGATCTTTAAGCAGTTACTCACGCAGTACCTTGCAAACCTTGTGTAGCTCGAAAGCACATACTAAAACTGAGGGACACCCAATACCTAACTGTTCAAGGTTTCTGATATGTGCCATCATGCTGTTTTTAAATTCCAAATGTAAATGCATATATAGACATGCACATGCATTAGTCCACATTGAATCTTGCTTACATGGGTATGAGGATGAGTGCTTGAGAGAGAGAGAGAGAGTCACCTGTAAATGTTTGATCTCAATGTTTTATTTTTCTTTGCTAAATGTGTTGTAAGAGTGTAGCAACGGCAAGTTTGTAAATTGACATTCTTCTCTGTCAAAACTTTAACTGTTGGGAAATAGTTTCATCATCATCTCTCCGAATGGAAACAACTGACCGGGCTTGTCAGACCAATCTCGTTTTCTCACCATGTATTATGTCTGCTGCGCGCACACATACACATATGCACACACAGACTCACGCGAGCATTTGTGCATGTGCTACATTGAGACCTCTGTGGTGTTCTCTCACTCTATTATGCTGTTGAGTGACACTGAGAGTCAGTGGCAAAAACAAAGCTCAGTACATCGATGAAATTCCCGCTTTCCAAGTCTACAAATACAGAACTTCAGAAAAAGTGGCGAGGAATCCCCAAGAAAATCCAGCATCACGTCAATCAAACATGACATCGGCAAAATGATGCTGATACTTTGCATCAGTGCGCGTGCATCTTTTCTTCTATGTTTATGGGGCATGTGGCTTGTGGAGGAAATGTGCTTGGAGTACAAATTTTCAACTGACGATTACGACTGCAGTGAATTTTTCTGAATTTTTCGTATATATTATATTTTTTATGACACCAGAGACACATTATCTATATAATTTATATAGTATGAGCGATTTTGAGATCTAAAATGGGTTCACCAGCACTATCATGAGGTATGATTTACGTCAAAATTATAAAAGCGACCACCTCCAAAATTCTCTGGCACCATGGGTTCGCCTTCACGCGGTGGGGCTGATTCCGCTGAGCTTGCCTTTTGCTCTTTCCTTACTCTTATTTCAGCCTCCATCGGTCCATTCACCTGTCTTTTGCTCTCTTAAAATCTCCTGGGGGGGGGGGGGGGGGGTCAGTAAGTGGGTGTCTGCTGACCCTTGGTCCAATGAAACATCTGAGGGTCGTTTCTGAAGGCCGACTTCGCTGGATTCCCCCCACCTGGTCTTCACCCAGGCGGGCTTTGTTCGCAGCACCCTGCTGGTGCTGCTGAACACCCGTCATGTTGAAGACCCTAACAACGCACCCCTCTCTGGTGCGTTGTTTTCCCAAACCGCCTCACGGCGGGGAGGTTCTGTGTTGGAGCGGCCTATTCTCCAACTGCCTCTTAGACGTGTTATCTTCATTGCCAACTAAGGAATTTTCCTTCCTACCTCTGTCTGTCCCTCACCAGCCCATTCGCCTGTCTCTTTCTCTTTAAAACCTCCCGAATTTAGCCGCTCTGTCCTTCCTCTCATCTCTCAGCTGATTTCTAAGTTCAGCCCTTTCATCTATATTTCTTCTTTTTAACCCTTCACTCACGTCTGCACTACCAGTGGTTAGGAATAAGTGATGTTGGGCATATGCTGCGAACTGGTTTATTGCGCCTCGGAGATGAAAAGTTGCAATATTTGCTGTATACGCGTTTAGTAAAAATTTATCTTTGTTTTACCTAGTTGTAATTCAAATTGTTAATTGCTTTCTACGCTTTTTTGTAATCGGGAGTTCGAGAAATTAGCATGAAGGTGCAGCGTCTCCTGCATGTCCTAGGTTTATATTGCCCCGTTAGTCAGTTTGCATCAGTTGCCCAACGTTACACTTATGGTTTTTTCACGTAGTGCAGACACACTTAGCCGCGAATTAGTCTTTGTGGCTTGCGCGGCGTTAAGCCTCAAAAACTCACTCACTCACCCCAAAATTCTCTCTGTTCAGAGTCCGCATTCATGCTATCTATTTCCAAAAAATGGAGTGATTTAAATAAATATTACGCCTGTAAACGCCAGACAACTAACTTTTCTAAACAGGGCGATAACTCAAAAATCATTTGTGCAATCAAACCTAGATCGAGCCCTCTATTCAAAGATCTTGATTCATTAAGATACCCCATATATGAAGTCAATCGGTTGAGTATTTTTGGAGATACAGGCACCTAAACTGGGTTCACCTGAGGAGTGATTTAAATAAATATTACACCTGTAAACGAGAGACAACCAACTTTTCTCAAAAGGGCAGTAACTCCCAAATCACCAAAGCAATTACAACTAGGTCAGTCACTCTATCTAAGGATCTGGATATATTTGGAATGCCCAAATTTGAAGCCAGTCGGTTGACTATTTTCAGAGATACACGTCCGGACACAATAACACATACACACACACACACAAACACACACACACGGATGGCATTCACTGAGGCGGAGAAGTGCGGTCACTGCACCATACATGTCAGCATCGATGACGCACGTTTTCTTACGTCATTGTCAGAGTTACAATTGCAAAATCGTCTCTGCAGGAGATCAGCAGTGACATGCTTTTGTAACACAGAGGCTTCAACGGGCTTGCCTATGAATGTGGAAAATTTGGCCTGTCCTATGTTGGAAACAACATAAGAACCACGCTGAGCACATTCTACTTCTCAAACTGTGTCAAACCGTGGAATATGTAATAAATGTGCTTGTACTTACTATTTGGATGCCACATCTCTGACACAAACTTCATCTTGGGAGGTCTGTTGGGATACTCTTTGGGGAAATTCAGATGAGCTTTGAAACACCCTCCTTCACTGCAATGAAAGGGTCAGTTTAAAACACCAGAATTTTTAGCTGGGAATTGAGACCTAGTACATGTAATTCGAAAATGAGTCAGACCTTATATTAACTCTCAACAGTTCTTGCTTTCCACGGTACTTTTTATTGTTTTTCGGATATTTCTTTTCAAGTCACCTTTATGCATTGTCGTATTTACCAATCCAGTCATGTTGCACATCAATCAGGTCAGAAATGATTGCACTTTCATATGATACTTTAGGTTCGGCGTACTTCTGACTGAGGTAAGCATGGCGACCTTTGATGTTGTTGCTAAAAATAGATTTTCCCAAAAATGTAAAAACTCAAAGAACAAAAATTCCATGATATGAAGTGATTCATGCTAAACCTTAATTTTCCATAAAATACAATCTGTTTTGCAGCACATATCCAAATTGCGCCTATTTATACAACATTCATAGGTGTTACAACAGAGTACTTTAACACCTGTCATCAATGCCCAAAACAGAATGGCTTGAATGAATGCATACTAAAACCCTCCTAAAACAAGTTTTCACCATACATATGTAATGAAATTTTGAGGCATTTGACCTGTGTTTACTTCAAACTCAGCTGTCACTGGCAAACGCACTGCATTTATGAACAGGTATGAACAGGTGTGTTCAAATCAGCCACTAGAATGGAAATCCAGGAGACAGTTCCTATTCTCCTGAAAACACAAGTATGTGCCACATGTCACTATCAGAGTCCTCTAACGAACTCATAGTGTGTGCAAAACAGGTGTCGGTGAAGCATAAACAAACTTGCGAATTTCCAAGATGACAGGTGAAGGGAGCGTCGCAGTGTAGCTCTTTGCAATGCTTCTAAATTAGTAAATAATTATCTTCAAGACAAACTTGCATTTTTTCCATATACGCCATAAAACATCTTTATTTTAATGAAATACAGCGAGAAAACAGTTTTACAGTGAAATATTTTACTACAGTCAGCTCTTGTAGGCATCAACCAAGGGTGATCGAAATTCAAGGGAAAGAACTGCTGAGAGTTAACAGTGTACAATGTATACATGTAGGCAACCAAGAACAACAAAATTCAAGAACGCTCCTTGGAAATGAAGTCAATACACTTATGTCAAATGCAGTGATCACGTTAACCGGTAAATACAGTAAAATACCGTTTGAAAGGCCAGACACAGAGAACTTTTTTGTGAGCTGCCAGTTTTATTTTGCTGGAATCAGTAAAAGACTTGCCCCTCACGCACAGCAGTAGCACCGGGGTTGCACCAGAAATGGAAATACCAGTAGAATGCTGAACATGATTGGCTAACATGAACATCATGGTCCAATCATAATCCACTGCTTTGTTTGAGGTAGCACTGTGGTGTCAGTTCTAACATGATGTGACTCTGAATGAAAACATAGTCATTTGATTCCTACAGCAACTGGTTCAGAGATGCATACTCTTCGTCAGTCTAAAAAAGACAGCAGTCAGCCGTGATTAAATTTTGTCATCTATGCCTACAGCTGATATCTGGTAGCCCTGAAAGTCAGATTTTTTCCATACTATCCTTTGGCTCGTGACTCAAACTGTATACCAGCCAAACTAGAAAAGCTTCTTTTTTTTCCAAACTAGAAAAGTTACTCGCCAAACTTCAAAGCCTTTTCCTTGTACTTCAGCACAAAAAAAAAAAACACAAAAAACTGTTAAAAAATGAATGTTGGCTTAGTAAACAGGGAGACAACCTCTTTAAACTGCACGGGTAACACTACTGAACACGTACTATACTCCTTACATGCACCTGATGATGCCAACAGCCTGATTGGCCACCTCTCGTGAGATTTCCGTGCTGTGTTCTGCACTGAACAGATGTGTTTCCGGCAATTCCCGAACTGAGTAAAATGGCGGAAAAAATGATCGTGGGGTAGAAGTGCCCTAGGGCGAATTGATCGAGTATTTGATGACTATGGATACCATCCGAATGCCCACTGAACCTGTTGAGGATGGGAAAAGACGTAGTTGAAATTGAACTAGAGAGGCAGCAGCCTCCATGGCTCCCTTGTGACATGGGTCAAGTTCATTCAAAAGAGTATGTTTGTAAAAATCATCAAGCCAAGTAAGGTGTCTCTGGTGTTTCTTAGTTCCTGGCAATATTACAGTTTTACCTGAAACTGTTCGTATGGCCTTGACCTTGGGTCAAGGTCATTCAAATGAGATCTCATCAACGTCTATCATTATGCCAAGTTTGAAGCCTCTAGTATTCGTAGTTTCTCCAAAATCGGTATATTGAAATTCACAACAGACAGCTTTAATGACCTTGACCTTGACCTTGGCATAGGTATTATCAATGTCTATTGGCATACCAGGTTTGGTGCCTCTGCTCTTTGTAGATTCTGAGAAAATGCCAATGTTAAGGTTTCACAAAAATAGCTTGTACAGCCTTGACACAAGGCCATTGAATACATGTATATCTGTAAAGTTCTTATCAATGTCTATCATCATGCAAAGTTTACAATCTCTGGTGTTTGTAGATTCCAAGAAAATGCCAATGTAAAATTTTCAGACAGCTTTAGTGACCTTGACTCAAGGTCAAGGTCATTCAAAATGATTTATTTTGAGAGGGCTTATGGCTGTCTATGAGCATGCCAAGTTTGGTGCCTCTGCTGTTTGTAGATTCTGAGAAAATGCCAATGTTAAGGTTTAATGCAGAAATGTGAAAAATAGCCTGTACGGCCTTGACCTTGACAAAAGGCCATTGAATACATGTATGTCTGTAAAGTTCTTACCAATGTCTATCACCATGCAAAGTTTACAATCTCTGGCTTTTGTAGATTCCAAGAAAATGCCAATGTAAAATTTTCAAACAGACCGCTTTAGTGACCTTGACCGTGAGTCAAGGTCATTCAAAATGATGCATTTAGAAAGTTCTTATGGTTGTCTATAAGCGTGCCAAGTTTGGTGCCTCTGCTCTTCGTAGATTCTGAGAAAATGCCAATGTTAAGGTTTACTGCAGTAACGTGGAAAAAAGCTTGTACAGCCTTGACCTTCACAAAAGGCCATTGAATACATGTATGTGTGTAAAGTTCTGCAATGACCAATGTCTATCATCATGCAAAGTTTACAATCTCTGGCTTTTGTAGATTCCAAGAAAACGTGCATGTAAAAATTTCAAACAGACCGCTTTAGTGACCTTGACTCAAGGTCAAGGTCATTCAAAATGATATATTTTGAAAGGTCTTACGGCTGTCTATCAGCAGGCCAAGTTTGGTGCCTCTGCTGTTTGTAGATTCTGAGAAAATGCCAATGTTAAGGTTTCTATATATTTACTGCGCACACACACACACACACGACGGAGGGTTAGTACATAGACTCCCTTTGTTACACAAGGGAGCCAAAAAAGGACGTCTTGGGTTTTATAACAGACATTGACCGGTTGAAAGATGACAACACTCGCCACGGCAGCCGTGCGATAATTGCACACCGTTCTGATTTGTCATCCACGACGAGTTGTGTGATCACAATTAAAATGGATATTATACTTAATGCTTTTAAATTTCAATCATCTTCTGGCCATATTTTTATAATGTGTCGCTTAAATCAAAGTCGTAAAATAAATTCCTTGGTCACGTGACTTCACCACGCAAGACCCAATCCTAGTATACAATCGCACCCTGACTCGCACATCGGATATACAATTGCCCCTACCAGTGGATGACTGGGCGAACTATGCCAACTGATCTACTAACTTGAAAGGTCTTAGGCTGTCTATCAGCATGCCAACTTTGGTGCCTCCGTTGTTTGTATATTCTGAGAAAACACCACTGTTAAACTTACTGTGGACACATACACACACACACATGACAGAGGGTTATTACATACTAACTTAGACTCACTCTGTTACATAAGTGAGGCAAAAACCTTAATTTTGGACAATCATACTGCAGTTGTTTGAGGCCAATTACCATAAACTATGGACAAACTATAGAGGCAGAGAGCTCTACTCATTCTTCAGGTGATGAAGAGTACGGGTTGGAAACATTTTTTACTGCTATGACACTGAAAAATCAACTTTTTACCATAGTTGCATCTGGCGATTAAAGTTTTTAATTTTACTGGCCAGCATTTTTTTCCCTCGCACCACAGCCAGTCACATACTCACAACCTTTTTTTCAGGCTATGACATAGTGTGTAGGCTGATTTTCAGCACATTTGTTATTGGTTCTGTTTCCTGGAACCAGTTCTGACACTGGCTATTGAGTGACAGTGTGTGGAAGTCAATGATGGGACCAGTTTTCAAAATTCCTGAATGGTCTCTAGTAAATATCGACACAAATTCTACCAACAGAACAGTTTTGACCAGTTGGAAGTTAACGTGCCATAAGACCCCACAATGACCTTAACTTTTCAATCGCTTTTTTACACCAAAAAAATCTTGAATTTGAAGGTACGGCTGAAAACCAAGGAGAAAAAAACAACAACAACAACAAAAACAGAAAATAGTTTCAGTTTCAATGTCCGACCATCTTCAAAGTTCACTGAATACCAAGTGTGTGGGGCTAATAACAATGCTGGCTGAAACTGAATCTTGCGTCACATGGCCTTGAAATGCCCAAAAAATGTTGTATACCTTACCTAACACTTGAATCACCATATCCTCCTCGTCTTTTCAATTGCACATGAGCATTTTCCACCTTCTAAACTCTCAAACAGACTGCTGCAAACTAAGAGAAACTAGCACGGTGGCGGAAAGGGAAGTGGTGATGGGAGACTATTCTGTACTTCAAGCCTCACACAATGGCAGAATCAACAGAAGGATTAATAGTAATAATGAATTGTACTTATATAGCGCAAAATTCTCACAAAGTGACTCAATGCACGTACTCCCGCACTCATACCAACAAATATGCGAACACACAGTCACACAACACACACACACACGGGTGAAACTTTTCAAATATCAAAAAAGTGAAAAGTAGGGGGGGGGGGGGGGTATCCAACCGAAAATGAATTTATTTTTTTTTACGGCAATTTGAAGGCCTCTCTTTTCGCCTTCAGAAAAAAAGGGTAATTCTCTCCACAGAGAAAGAGCACGTTTCAATCCCAAAGTGGTAGGTTTTGCTGACATGTACTGCTTCAAGTTTGTTCTCTTTCAACTTTTCAGCTAACAAGTCTTTGGCTGGTATAAAATCCCTTAGTGCTAGAGCAGGTTGCACATTTTCAAAGTAGGCTTCATCTTCTGAGTTATCTTGTGGTTTGGGTCAAGAGGTAATGCATCCCTAGGTGGAAAGAAGCCATAGGCAACACGTTCAGAAAACGCGACACTGACTAGCATGATTTTTTAAAACTGACCAGTCATCCCACTGAATATTTCGATCAGCATGTCCATAAGAAGAACGTCTTGTAGGTCCAGTAAACAGAGAATCATTAGAAACGCTCCGATCTCTTCTGACGTAACGTCATGCGTTTGCTAAGTAGTGTGATGTTGACAACTTTCGGTTTCATGTGATCGACACATATCTGTCAGTCACCATGAGGTCCGAGTATCACTTATCTTCAATCTTTCATCGAACGAAAAAAGTTGTTTCACTCACCCCCTGAAGAACATTAGCCATACAAACTCTCGAAAATCGATTGGTATTCGTGATCGCATAGATAACATCTGTGTCTCTGGTGATGGTAAGGGCCTATCACCCACACCATTAGTTTCACTGCTACGGCTGTCAGTTTCACTGACAGTTCATTGTCTTCGATTTTGCTTCCATTACTGCCTACGAACTTTAAACACCTCCATTTCCACCTCCGTATAAATGTACCCACGAAACTCCATTTCTGAGGGACGTTCAACCCTAAAACGCTCTCCCTCCCTCCGTCCATTCGTATCTAAATCAACAAAATGGTGCCACGAGGGTTCACACCAGCCTCCGCTACATAGTACATATGTATACCTTTAAGAAGCTCGCAGCATACTCAACAGAAAATGGCGGAGCTTGCGCAAAAGGGCTACGAACAGCGATCGTCAAATGTGTCAGGACCATGGTAGCCATTCGGGCTACCGCCCTGCACAAAACTGGTAGCCCGAAAAAAATTCTGGAAGCCGAAGTGGCTGCCAGGTTCTGATTCATCTCAGAATTCCTGCTCGCCATTCGGGCTACCGCTACCAGAGCTTTCACTCGCCCGAGGGTATTTTTGGTAGCGAAAGCGAGCGGGCGAGTGCATTTGACGATCGCTGGCTACGAACCTCTAAAAGTAAAACCGACTTCCAAAACGAGAGAGCGCACTTTTATTTTATCACTGTTGGTTGCCGATCCGACAAAGCACATCCATACCGTCGCAGAGTGCAGATTTTATTTTATTTATCTTTTTTTTTTTTTTAGAGATTTTTTCAAAAATCAGAATTTCCGTCTGGAGAGTTTTAAAAAAAACGGTTTTCAGTCTACAGACGGAAGAGTTTCACCCATGCACACACACACAAACACACAGAGCAGCTGAATCAGGAGGAGTAAGTGGGCCTAGTCGATTGAGCCAGACTGGCAAGTCTGCAAATTTGGTGTTTGTTGTTTTTTGTTGTTTTGTTTTTTTTTTTTGGGGGGGGGGGGGGGGTTGGTTGGTTGTTTTTTTTTGTTTTTGTTTTTTTTTTGGGGGGGGGGGGTGTTTGGCATTATCTTTAGGTTGCTTTATAATTATAGCTTTACTCGTCTGGCTGACAACTCATGACAGTTTGTGCTTAGTCAAAAACTAAGGAGATTTTTTTTTCACCTAACTTTCCCAGATTTTGCACTATGGTTGGAAAGTAAGGATGGTCGAAAAGTTACGGTCATTATGGCAGTAACATCAGAAACAGTTGAAACACTTACAAAAGTGTGTCAGGTGGACCGTAGATGACAACCTCCCATTTATAGACATCATCATCATCAATCAAACCTGCTGAAAACCCCTCACTTCCACACTTGTGAAGCTCTGAAAGAAGATCAGATGTCTCTTAATGCAAATATCAACTGAAGAAACCATAGAATCCAACACAACATACTCACATACACATGTACAGGTCCTACAGCCTTGGGTCAAATCGGTCACAGAATGACAGTCACAAGTAACAAGAATGAGCCAATGAAAGTTTCAAATCAAATTTTAAATTGCTTGTGGGGCTGTTCAAACATCGTTGTTGTTTTTTTGTTTGTTTTTTTACCCAGTGTTACTTTGTCAAGTTAGTGTCAGCTGTTTAGGTGACATCTAGCTTTCCAGCATGTGAACAAAGAGACCTGCATGACTTATGTGTGATAGATGGTTAATATTGTGGGTAAGGACAGTGACTGCACTAACAATGTCTCAACAGATCAAAATCGGTGCAAATAAGTTGATCTTGTGTGAAATAGACTGTTCATGCAGTGAAATCTTCCCCAAAACAACTAACAAGACAGTTGTGAAAATCAGGATATCCACTACACTGTAGCTGAATCTTGTGGGCCAAATCCATTAATTCCAACTTTAACTTGCATAAATAGATCTTCCCTGTTCTACGGAAGATACGCACTTTACACCGATTGTGATTCTAGCACTGTGTTCATTTGCACAAATCTGCGCACTGTAGAACGTGAGCAGCGATGTGATTGACCCGAAAACAATCACACCATCAAAGACAAAACTACGTCACATGAAATATTAGATATGCCCACAGAGAACAAACAGTTACCCGCTAATTGTTTTCGTAACAGCAAACAAGATCGTTCCTGGGCCATAGCCCGTGATATCTCTTTCACACCAACAGACGGACTTGTTTGGTGTCGGAGTGGTCTGTATCGATGCTGCGCATGTGCGAACGGACAAAGTGGCAAGGGACGTCATTTTCAAGACTGATTGTCTAGACTCCAGAGTGCAGTCCCTTTTCGGCGGGGCGTGAAAATGTGACTGCTTACACCCAGCGCCATTTTTAAAAATGGCGAAATTTTTTTAGAAAAGCGAAGACTTGTGTGTCATATGAATCGATTTGAAACGAAGTCTTGAATATCCGACCACTTTTGGTTTGGGGCAAATCTTTGCCAGCGGACAATTATATGTTGCGATTTGATGCACTGTTTACGCGGTACAACTGATCCAACAGGATGTGAGTAAACGGCAAGGGGGTTGCACTCTGACAGGCCAAGGTGTTGTACTCTGCAGGCAAGTATTATTGCACGGTGCAGACGATCACGTACCTGCCTTGTGGTGGAATTAGAGACGATTACAAAAGCATACACACCCGTGCTCTAGGACTGAATGTAATAATAGATCTGTCCATTCAGACAGAGACATGTTATGTATGTCTCTGATTCAGAAACACGCCTACTTTCACTCTGAAGACAGCCTGCCATCACTTGCGCCATTGAGGATCCCTCTGGGTTCAAAGCTGGTCAAGGATGACATAGTGCGCGACCTTGTGTTTGAGAGCACCGAGACAATTT